>JANZLQ010000007.1:2745919-2797108 GCA_026212715.1 Elanus axillaris
CCCCCCCCCCCCCCCCGCGCCCCGCCTCAAGCCATCCCAAATTGCGGAGGGCTCGGGCACGTACCTGCTTCCAGGGAGGCATTTCCAGCTGACGCCAAAAGCCAGCTCAGGCCTCGCCTTGGCTTTTATAACCCGGGAGCTGCAGGGTCCTGCCCTCCCCCAGGGGTACGGGGCAGAGCGGGGGGGGGGCGGCCCTGGGCAACCCCCCCGGGAGAGCTCGGCAGCCGGGGCTTGCTCGGCATCGCCTGCTCTAGCAGCCGGTTCCTTCCAGCTCCTGAGCCCAAACGACACGGTAAAGCTTCTCCGCGGCGAGAGGAGCTAAAGCCGCACATGCCAGACCCGCTCCCTCCGTCCACCTTCGCGAGTCCTGCGTGGGTCAGCCGGGGGAAGCGTGCCCACGGGTCCGGGCACCTAAGGAGCCGTTGGCTTGCGGAGTTGGACGAGCTTGGATGGGGAACTGCAAGGGGATGCAAAGGCGGATCAGCTCTTCTCAGGCTTCCAGGGGTTGTTTTCGACGGGCAAATTTGGCTTACCTGCGTGAAGCACTGCCCTGTTTGCCTGAAGAAAAAATAAGCTATGTATAAAGAAAAAAAAAAAAATATCCAAGCAAAAATATCGGCAGCAAAAGACGTTTTGGGTTAGGAGTTTTAATTGTCTGGAAATCTTTGATCTAATTTAGGATTATGCCCACCAAGGTGGAATTTTACCTCTTTCTGCTGCAATCACAGGAAATGGTTCTGCGGTGCCCGGAGAGTCAAGTCAAGCACAGGTTTTCAAACAGGAAGATTTTAACTCTTCTACCTGCCTTTAGGGACAAAGAGGAGCAGGATTTCCAGAACCATAGGACAAGCTGTGAGGAGAACTCTGATGCAATATGGAAAAGCTTGAGGGGAGAAAAGAAAGGTTGACTAGGGGACCTAAGAAAATAAGTTTTATCTCTAACCATCATACATATCGATGAATCATATTCCCTTGGTCTCATATGTACGGACCCATAGTTTATTCACCGCTCTGCAAATCACCCTCGGGCTCAGTTATTGATCCTAAATCTCTTTGACTCGTGCGTTAAGTGGTCATGAAAAATGTCTTCGGTTTCCTACCGTGGCACATGTAATTTCTTCCCCAACAGTGGCCACTAAGATCAGCACATATTTATGTAATAGCCATTCCTGAATGTGGCTTTCTGACAGTTATTTAACCATGGAAAATTTAAGAGACACTTCCAATATTGACCAACAATAACCGCTTTTTCACATGTGCCAAAACCAAGCCGGCAGTACTCTTAAGCCTGAACATCCCAAGCATGAGGAAACCTCACTGGAGGGGGGTGGAGTGGAGAGACCATCGGACTTTATCAGGAAAAGGAAAAGATTTACAGCACTAGTGCAGCCAGGGGGTCCCAGTAGCTCTTCTTTACTTTGTTCTCTTTGCAATCTTGCTACTATTTTGGTGCTCTGGAGGGCTATATAGAGCCGGGTCATCTCCCTGCTCACGTCTGAGTCAGGAATACAAGGTCAGGATGGCAAAGAGGGTCAGTGTTCAACTCCTCTTCGTTTTTCTGCTAAATGACCTAATTTTAAAGAAACATTGCCAAACTTCCTAGAATTAATCCTGCTGCCATTAACACTACTACAGTGAAACTTCCCCCCCCTTTTTTTTTTTTTGTTCAAGAAGAAGAAAGGCTGGATGATGCAATTTCCTTTTGTCACCAGTTGTGCTTTTATGAAGAGGTAGCCGTAGGCACTTACAGACCTTGCCGCTACAAGGACGTCAGGGGATCTCACGGGCTGCTCGGCAAGGGACAGTTACATTTAGTGTGGTTTTCCTAAACTTAAGATTCCTTATCTGGATTCTTAAGAGAGCCCCTTTCTGTTAATAGTACCCCCTTAGCCTGAGATACTAAAATTGCAGTCGTGGCACTCAGTTAACCAGTTTGCTCAATTCTGCAAGCTAGCCAAGCTTCTTGTGTCCTTTCATGTAGCTTTAACACCCCGCTGCCATCTTATCCTTTCTACCTTTCTCCCCGTGTCCAAGTCGCTGAAAAATATTAATACTATTCCCTTCGACAGCAGCCTTCCCTGCCCGGGAAGAAATAACCTGCCACAGAAAGGTGAGAATCAGGTTTGTCTCCAGGCAGCCCTTACTTGACTCTGAAACCATTTGCAAAGCGAGGAATTTCAGCTGTTTTAGTATTTATAGCTAATACGTTCCTCTTCTTTGGAAACCACCTTCAAGATTAATTGAAGCGGGAACATGGCAGGATTTTTCAGAGGCACATAAGAGAGGTGGTTGACCATCCAGCCTTGAAAGTCACAGCAATAAGTCATATACATTCAGCTGGAAAGGCTGGGAAGCTTTTCTATGGGCTCTCGTGTGCCCTTCCTATTTTAGGGTTGTGAAGCACCTTCAGAACATGTGGAGGACTCAGTCTTAGTGCCTGCGGGAAAGGAGCGATGCTAATTCTGAGGCAAAAAAGAGAGGGATTGGGAGCTTTGTTTGCTCCAAGCCCCTTCATGCCCATGCACTTCAAAACTAGCTCCCGAATGTTTTCCTGCCGAGTTCAGATACACGTTTCCTTCTCTCCGTACAGCGCTACTGAGAATCCTCATGCTGCTCTCAGCAGTCATGGCTGAGCACTGGGTCTACTTATTATTGTCCGATGGACAAGGAAATCCAAGAGGAATGAAGACAGTAATATGCCTGAAATACAGCTCAACCGATGATCTCTTCCCATGCCCAGTAGGGCATGGCTGCTTTTGTTCCAAATGCAATTATGACCTAGGAAAGCTGCGCAGAGGCGTCCAAGAGATGACCTAGGAAAGCTGCGCAGAGGCGTCCAAGAGACTCGGATCATTGCAGAAATTGGTTAAGGTGATGAAGTGCACATACGCACTCAGGGCACGGCCACTTTGTTCGTGAACTCTTCTCATGTGCCTGTTTTTCCCCCCTATGTCCTTTCCCCTCAACCACAGCCTACCACAGACCGGTTTCATATGGTACCTCATGCTATATTGGTATCAAAGACCTCTAAACCATTTTCTAAACCCTGTTATGAGCTCTGAACTCCCCTAGCTGCTGTCCTGATAGTCTAAAGAAGGCATCATGTCTCAACATATTAATGTGTTGTCATATCAATGCAAACCAGATATTTAGATTATTCTGGTTTATTTTGTGCACAGGTCTCAATAATATCTAGAACAATAAAGAATGAAACCTTTTTAACTTGCTAGTATTGACCAGGGTGAAAGCATAAATTTAACTGTAGAGGGATTATCTTCTGATATGTATTAGGCCAGAGCTCAGGGCAACAGGAGCCTGGATTTCTACGAGCTGCCAGAATACAATTAAACAGCAGAAATGATGACGGCACTTCTGCAGCGCCTTTGAAGGCTCTTGCAGAATGTTTCAAAATCTCATCTTCAAACTCTATCGCCACCTGGCTAAAGGCAAGTTCTTTACTGTAGCTGAAAAAAAATAGAGCTGATGATGGTAGAACATGTTGAGAAGATGCGTAGCTGTCCTAAACTAGTGTAGTTGCATTTACTTCAGTAGCAACACTCAAATTTACGTTGGTGTGGGTTAGGCCTGTTGTTTGTTGTGCTGCTTCTACCACATTTCTCAAAATATTTTCAGTTTTGTTGGCATTGATACCAAATTTAAATTCTGTAACAGCCTTTTTTAATGCAGCACCGTTCATGTCTTCTTTAGGAAAAGGAGTTAGGAATACTTCAAAAAGTAAATAAAAGCAGAACTTTTCCCAGGCAAAACTCCAGCTGAAGACTGAGCTGAGAAGAGCAATGAAGAGCAGACTTATGAATAGAATCATTTAACATTTATAGTTTTGTGAAGGCACTTACACCTTTGCCTCCCATTAATGTGAAAAACAAGTGAATGGCTGGATGAACACGTTCATTTTGGACTGGGAGCTGAGCCAAAAAACGTACGAGTCCTCTGGTATGATAGCTGCCGTCAGCAGCTGTACAATTAGAGACAAATGTATCAAGGAAGAAAACCATACATGAGGTGACGTGATGCGTGTGTTTTGTGATCATGCACTTTCCGTACAACCAGCAGAGCAGAGCAAATATTCATTCCACATGTTACACAGCATCTCGCCCGCCCTTTAGCTCTCACATACCTAATGGGCTGTACTGGGCATCTCACAAATGGATGCGCTGTTCAACCACAGTAATAACGCTCCTGGATCATTAGACTGGGACTGATAACGCAGTTTATGGCTAGAAAGAATAGGTTCTGTTGGTCACATTTCCTTTAAGTTTCCCTTAAACATTATGGTCTTCATGAAAAATAAAAAGGATATAAAGAAAACTGCATGGAACAAAGAGTATGTCATTGTGAGCGAACGCAGTATTTGGGGTGTTCTTCCGTTTCATGGCGGTTCTACAATGCTAGCTATGAATCCATATGCTAGTTGCTGTACCTCAGTCAGCTATTTCAGTTGAAAATACGTAAGGATGTGTATTTCTATAGCGTTGTGAAAATGTCTTTGGCCCTCACCATGCGCCTCTTGACAGTTTTTGGTTCTGACTGTGCTGTGAATGTCCACACGGGGAACTTCAACCACCACAAACTCCCTCCCAGGGAGGGAGGAGGGTAAAAAGCAAGCTCACAACCCTCCTGGACTTCAGGAGAGCAGAGTCTGGCACTGCCAAAGACCCAGTTGGTAGACTCCCACGGGATAAAGCCCTGGAGGGAAGAGGGGCCCAAGAAAGCTCGTTAATATTCAAGCATCCCCTCCTCCACGCTCAAGAGTGGTCCATCCCAATGAGGAAGAAGTCAGGCAAGATGCCAGGAAGCCTGCATGGGTGAACAAAGAGCTCCTGGCCAAACTCAGACACAAAAAGGAAGCCTACAGAGGGAGGAAGAAGGGACGGGTAACCTGAGAGGAATAGAGATGCATTGTCAGAGCATCCAGGGGTAAGTTAAGAGAGCTAAAGCCCAACCAGAATTGAATCTGGCTAGGCATGTCAAAGACAACGAGGAGGGCTTCTGTGGGTACCTAGGTAACAAAAAGATGAGTAGGGAAGATGTGGGCCCCTTGCTGAACGAGACGGGGGACCTGGTTACATGGGACATGGAAAAGGCTATAAGAATGCCTTCTTCCCCTCCGTCTTTACTAGCAAGACTGTCCTTCAGAAATCCCAGGTCCCAGAGACCAGGGAAAGACTGGAGCAAGGAATTTATAGTGTTGGTGGATGAGGATCAGGCTCGAGAATACTTAAGCAGGTTGGACATACACAAGTCCACGGGCCCTGATGGGATGCACCCACAACTGCTGGGGGAGCTGGCTGATGTCGTTGCAAGGCCACTCTCGGTTATCGTCAAATGATCTTCGTGGCTGGGAGAAGTACCTGAAGACTAGAGGAAGACAAATGTCACCCCTATCTTCAGGAAGGGCAGGGAGAAGGACCCAGGCCAGCCAGCCTTACCTCAGTCCTCGCCAAGTGGTGGAGCAGCTAATCCTGAAAACCGTTTCCAGGCACATGAAGGATCAGCAAGTCATCAGGAGTAGCCAATATGGCTTCACCAAGGGGAAGTCATGCTTGACCAGCTTGGTGATAAACTTTTATGGTGAAATGACTGGCTTGGTAGATAAGGAGAGCGCAGCAATTACTTTCTACCTAGACTTCAGGAAGGCTTTTGACACTGACTCCCCTAAGATCCTCATAGAGAAGCTGATGAAGTAGGGGCTGGATGAGCAGAGCACGAAGTGGATGGAATCGCAGCTGAATGGCCATGTCCAGAGGGTGGTGATGAGCGGCAGGAAGTCCGGTCCTAGGGCAGTCACTGGTGGTATACCCCAGGGGTGAAGACTGGGTTAATACGGACCATTAAGCATCCTCATTCATGACCTGGATGATGGGGCAAAGCGCATCTCAGAGCTTTGCTGATGACACAGATCTGGTAGGAGTGGCTGATACACCGGAGGGTTGTGCTGCCATCCAGAGGGACCTCCAGAGGCTGGAGAAATGGGCCGACAGGAACCCCAAGCATTTAAACAAGGGGAAGTGCAAAGCCCTGCGCCTGGGGAGGAATAACCCCAGGCACCCGTACGTGGTGGGGCTGACAAGCTGGAAGGCAGCTTTGCTGTGAGGGTGAACAAGCACTGACACAGTTGCTCAGAGAGGCTGTGGAGTCTCCATCCTTGGAGGTATTCCAAAGCCGTCTGGCCGTGGTCCTGGGCAGCCTGCTCTAGGTGGTCCTGCTCGAGCAGGGGGAGTTGAACAAGGCAACCTCCAGAGGTGCCTTCCAGCCTCTAGTAGTCTGCGATTCCTTTGGTATGATGGGAACCTTTGGTCAATGTGTTGCGGCACTTAGTTTTCAGCCTTAGTGTCTGTGCAGTACATTTGGGTATGATTAATTTCACATCCTGCTATTCCCATTTAACTCATATTCTATACATTCATTACTGTGATTCTAAATGTGAAACAGGCCACACAAGAAAATAACCTTCTCCCTTCTCAACAAATTAAAACAAACCATTTGATGAGTCAGTAATTTATACTGTTTACCTCCTTTTATGTCAACAAAACTGAGATCTGGAACAACACATAATCATAATGATTATAGACATAATGAGCTGATTTATTACGTACTCACCACATGGTATTCTGGTGCATATTCAACTGTGATGATGTCAAATAATACGACTGGAAAACCTATCTGCTCAGACAACCACTGCCTACTGTGAACAATAAATTAAGCTAATGCAGTATCAGATGTGTGGGGTCTCTGGATTCAGAGCCCTGCTGCTGCTACTTAAATTATATTGACTGTATATATCAAAAGCCTCTGACATTTTTAGAATTTTAGGAAAAAAGAAAATCGGCCAGGGATTCTTGTAAGTGGTTGTGAGTGCTGAAGGTAAATGTAAATGCAAATTAAATACTCTCCCAGTACAGTTCTGTGATGTGGGACCACTCCACAGCTTGTACTTTGTACTGAGTTTAAGAAACTGGTTGTTCTAGTTGCAAGTCCAGTTCTGCCTACTTTCTTGGCTGTGTAAAGTGTTATTCCGGAGGGGAACATCCTTCAGCAGGGCTACCACAGCTACTTTCATATTCTCACATTTTGTCACACAAGACGGGAACTTCTCTTCATGCTACCAGAAAAGTAATTCCCTGGACCACTACCAAGGCTGTTTATGGCTCACAGATGCCTTTCCTACAACATGGATTTTTACACTGATTCATGCAATAGGCAAGATGGAAAGCAGATGTAATAGGTGCTGCAAGGTGAGTAGATGAATGATGGATAGGTGTAAGCATGGAGAATAAGTACCATAAACAGTAGAGAGTGGAGATGAAGAGAAAAGAACTGAAGAGGAGCAGAGGCTCTTGATTAAATATAAAGAATATAATAAAGAAGAACTACATATACCATAGGTCATTCTAGAACCAGATGCCCCCCCCCTCCCCCAAAAAAAAAAAAATCTGGAATGAAATCACCTGTCAGTATGATCTCTAAACACATCAGCACTGCGTTGGAACAGAAAGCCTTATATTAATTCCAGGCAGCTGATAAAATAAAAAAATCAGGTGTTTCTGTTGCCTGCATGTATTCACTAATTTTCACCAGAATCCTACTGACATATGTTCCCAACTGGCTGTGATGCAACTGTACATTATGAAGCAACGTTCCTGGTTACCATCTTTAAATTTGCTTGTGCACCCATTATTCCCAAATTTTATATTAAAAAATGTGATTTACTTTCTCTTAGCCATTCTTTGTGTTGTTATATCTATCTATCTATTTATCTATCTATCTATCACGCTGTTTCATCTAAAATAAAGAAGTGAAATCTTTCCAGTTTTTGGCCTTTTCATGCATCTATCGCATCCCTTGCCCAGCCATGGGTATCAGAAACAGGTAGTAACTGCTCTGTTTATCTGAATAAAGAGAAACAATATCTTTGGCTAAAAAAGCTTAGTTGTAGCTCAGTTGTACTCAGTGTAGCTGTTTCTAGAAGCTGACCTTGATCTTTTCAAAAAGCTTATTTTGCCTTTTTTTTTTGCTCCTTTTCTTACCGCAGAAGTAACTCTCTCCACTTGGTCAAATCAACTGATTTTACAGTTCCTCAATTTAAAGTAGGTCAGGCCCTGTCTTCTGTTTCTCAGGATTGTTTTCTGTTTAGGCTTTCACACATGTTGCAAACAGCTCAGCCCATTCACACTGGAATTCACATCCACTACCTGCAGCCTCAGCCAGCCCCGTTCAGAGGGCTGCCCGAATGGCCGCTCTGCACCCTCCCCATTGGGCTCCTCCAGAACAGGCTTCACCAAGGAGCTCACACTGGTTTAGTTTCACTCGAATGGACGAGGTTTACCTGGGAGTTTCTCCCTCCCTCTTTGTCCTCGTGACTCTTTCTGCTAGGCTGATTTTCCACTGTTCCTTGGTTACTGCCCCCTTTGAAGTCCTTCCTTGCTACAAGGACCATCCCAGCGCCGTCACTAACACCAAGGACGTGATTCATTCAAGCCAGGACTGAACTGATCCATGTGGGATATGTACAGGGCCCATTCTATATGACTGCAGCATTTTTATGACCTGTGAACCTATAGAAAAGATTTTGAGATGGGCTTTCTGCTGTATAGACCATCCCCGTTTCCCATGCAAGTTCTACTGAAAAAGACGTGCATTTTGGCTGTTGGTGAATGGCATTAGGGGTAGCAGCGTGGTTATCATAAGGTGCTTTGCCTGCATGTTCCTTAAAGATGTTTTTTCCTCTGCAGTCTGGGACATCCCTCCAGAAGGTGAGCTAGTCAAGGCTTAGTGATTCATGGGTAGGTTGGGAAGACACCTCTCTCACAGCTGCAGAGCAAGAAGACATTTTCCTGTTGTTCCTAAGGTAATGTATGGGTACTAAAAATTGTCTTTGAGTTCAACACAGCTGACACTGAAGTTTCTAGGTGATTTCTTACTGATTTCGGTGAACAAGGCAAAAATAATGGAATAAGTCACAGCTGACAGATGAACAAATGTTTTACTGTCCTTTATAGTCAACATCCTTTAAAAGAATTTCAGAAGAGCTTGATCTTGTCTTTGAGCTAAAAAATCTTCAGACTCCTGTTAACCAGGGAAAAGGGGGAGGGAGAATAGCTGAAACTGGCTTTAATCATTTTACATTAGCTTGTCTACTGATAACATATTTGGATGGTGTTCAGCATGGAAAAAAAAAGTAATTTTTGCATCTACATCTAATGGGAATTTAATGTCACATTGCTTTATGACAGAAGCTTTGATTAATTAGCAGCATTCCGAACTCAGAAACTGATGGTCTGTGAGTTTAGCTCGGCTCTAGAAGGCTGATAATTTAAAACACACAAAGACTTGTTATTTCTTCTTTTCAGTATATTCCTCCAGAATTCACTGCCAAGAAAATATACTCAACAGGTATACATCACCAGTAGTCACAACCACACATCCTTGGCTTTGAGCACATGTGCTAGACTTCACATTGCTACACAGAGCTAAGGAGCCCTCATGCTCAGTCTCACTTTGGGACTTGCAATCTTTGTTATTGAAGAATGTAGTGGATAACTGGCACTGGGAATGAGTGAATGAATGAATGAATGTGCATTTGGGCCAATTTGCAAAGCTAAACTGCAATCCAGCAGTGTGTGTTCCTAGAGTTCCTAGTACTGGGACTACCTATATACTAGGTGAAATATTAGCTGTGACTTTTGATGTGTGCTGTGGATTTTTCCTTTCCATGAAAGTTCAGTCTAAATACTGCTGTGACAAGATTGGAGGAACAACAGAAAAAGAGAAAGCAAGTCACTTGTCTCCAATATTCAGACATGTCAAAACATTCAGGACAAGTCAAAATGAGATGCTCAGAGTAGCATCCCCCTTTTATCCTACATCCGAGCTAAATTACAAAACATCTTACTTCCATAGGCCAACCTTAAGTAACCTCTCCTCTTCCAATTGTGCCCCAACCTGTCGTTTGCCTGCCTGAGTCCAGTCACCTCCTCTGTCCTTTCTTTCTAGAATTGGTAGAATATGTGGCATCTTCTACTAGGGAAGGTGTTCTAACCTCCTCTTTTGAAGACAGTATTGAAGTTTTCTCAAGAGATGTTAATCTTCTTACCTGGCCATGAATGCAAATGCACTATACAGTGTAGCTTACCAGATAAAGCCGTTGTAAGAATCATAAAATCTCTCTCCTTCAGATAGCAGAGGTAAGACAATTTTCCTGCTGAAGGTCAGTTGAGTATTTCAGGCCTATTTTGGGTAACAGCACAAGAAGAAAAAACATTTCACTGTTGGCACTGTGAAATAAAGCCGGGCACTATATCTGACCAAATTACTTCAGGTTTTTTGCCCATGGTGTAACAGCAAGGCAACAAATATTAATTCTTATGATGTACCTGACAAAAATCCCCACCACGCGTGAATTTTGTTTTATTGATCTCAGGAAGCATCGTAGAGATTAGTCAAGAATGATTCTTGCAATTGTGCTTAGGTACTAACAGTGGTAAAACCTCCCCAAATTCCAGAAACAGATGATATTTTAGAGAATACACTGTCTAGAGTACACAAGCCTGGATCTGCCTTTCATTTATTCCCTTACTATTGTTATTTGCCATTCTTCTTAGTTGAATATTTAGCACTACTGTGTGTAGCCAGAGAGTGTTAAGATCAATGCTGTGTGTGTAGCCAAAGGCATTAAATAGCACTTGTCAACAACATCGAACCACCAGCACACTAAGAGCAAGACCAAACCAAAACCACTCCCCCCAAATCAAAACTGTAAAATAGGAACAAATGACCTAGATGGCTGAATATTTTAGAACAAATTTGTTAAAGATGCAGTCATGGGCCTCACTACAGTCTACAAATTAGTCACCAGAACATTCCCAATTGGCATAGAAATGTGAGTGTTTTGGAGCTGGAAGACTCTGAATGTCTCATTGTGCATTTGGGTATGAACCTCTTCTAGGCTAACAAATGACTAAGGCTGGCTCAAGTGCTTTGGGAGAGAATTTTCTTTTTTTTTTTTACAAATATGAGAAAGACAGAAATGGTTCAGTGGTTGCAGGACTGAATTCTGACATTATTTTATATCCATTTAAGCATGACCACAGACCTCCTTTGTGATGTTAGTCAGACCCTTCGAGCCTTGGTTCTCTCTACTTTACAGGAGAGTTGCAAAAAGAAATCCGTAAGCACAGGGCAGGTGCTCAAGAATGACAGAATTGGGAGCTATTGGGAGCAAAGGAGATAGCTCCCTGTAAAACAGGGCTACTGGGGTTTCAGAGGTTTTTTTTTCCTTTGCCAAGCTTGCAGCGGAGCAGGTCATACCCGAGTACTGTGATCACTGGAGCTGAAAGAGAGGACTTAGTCTAGGTTTGCTTTTTCAGAGCTAGTATTGTGTGAAACAGCAAGAGGCAGAAAAATCAGTGGAAGCCATATCATCAGTCAACTGTTTACAAAACCTGCAGGTTTCATATTTGGGAACAGAAGCTACCGGAAACCTGCTTCATCTATGAAATGGTACCTTTTTTTAGAGGATAGGAGGGTTTGACAAATTCTCTTGGGCTTTAACATTGCTGCCCGCTAGGCACACATGGGAAAAGCCAGCCAGCTCGGGCCAAGGACCTCATGCATCTCTGCCCTACCAGAGCAGCTTGTTTTCCCCCATTCTCCCTGTGAAACATTGACTGATCTCCCTACCTGTGACGCTTATTTTCCCAGCTTTCTCTGAACATGGTCCTAAGGCACTAATCTCTACTGTCTCTCAGGAAATAGAGATGTTAAAAGCAAAGTACTGCAAGAGTGGCGTGGTTTGGGTTTTATACTGAGAAAATCTTTTTCAGATTCCCGTAACAGCAGCCCTGTTGGCAGCTTTATGCCCTGGGGCTTTGCAAAGGGAAATCTCCCATTTGCCCAGACAGCAGAAAAAGCATGGCAAAATCTTTCCTGCTGTGCTCGGAAGAAGCAGCTGCTAAGTATTGAGGGATACATATTGACAACGTGTTCCCTTGTCAAATAGCACAGAACTATTTCCCAGCTGGCAAAACCCTCTGGGCAGCCCAGTGGCTTTCCCCCAGTCCAGTTGCCAATTCCTCCCAGTATCCTACCTTTAGAACAGCCACAAAATGGTCTCTTTACTCTGAGCCCGCTATTAAACACACAAACAGGTCTCACCCTTACGGGTCTCCACCGGACCACTTTTCCCCACGCTCCCCTTGGGAATAACCTCAGCCCCTACGTGATGGCACCTTCTGCCCTTCCATCTTTTCCCTATTTGTGCTAAATGCTTGTGAGTCAGCTGCTGCTTCTGTGCTGTGATGGCATCCTGATGGGATGACTCCAAAATCGGAGGCCTGGGACTAGTCCTCCCTTCCCGCTCATCATCAGATTCAGCTGGCGTGAGATCCTGGATGTGGTCACTGAATAGGATGCCAAGGTAGTGAGAGAATAAGGCAAATAAAAATCCTCTTTCCTCTACTGCTTCCATATTGTAGATGAAAAACTGCAAAGCTCTCAGCCGTTATGTCCAATGCTTTCTGTGGTTGTATACAAAACCAAACACAGAGCGATATATATATACAACCTTTGAGGCTAAGGTTTTGCATGCCTAATGCCTAATGCTGTGTGACCGGTAGCTTCAAAGGAGCTGGACTGCCCCCTTTTTTATTTTTAATGCTCAGTCCCCCATATACCAACCACCACGTTGGATTTAAATGACGGAACTGTACCTGTTTTTCTTGCCAGAGCACTCTAAGCCAGCATCTTAATCAAAGTGAGGCCAACTGGTAATACTGTAAGACTCAATCATTACCAGTAAACTGAAATCAGTGAATCTCTGGCAATTTATAATGGATAAGAATCTGCCTTTAGCAATAGAGAAAGCCTTAAAGCTGATCTAAGCGATCCGGTAAGACACAGCAAGCCTCCGCAGTCATAAAGCTGTCATAATGGGCTGAAGCTGAAAGCTCTGGGTTAAGTGAGCATCCTGGGGTCTCACAGGGTGGCACTGCCAGATACAGTGGCCCCTTGGTTACTGCAAAAGCCCGGAGAGATGAAGCAAGTGGCTGCAACTTCAAGTAGTCATGAAACTGCCCCTCCTTTTGCTGGGTGTCGAGAGCTGTGAAGAACAGGGGAATAAGGTAGTGACATGAACCAGGCTGGATCCTAGGAAGACACATGGAAGTCCGGCCAGAAAATATTTCTGAGTTTTCAAAAAAACCTGTAAATTTTCACTATCTCTTGGTGTTACCTTTTGTAATATTCAGAGAAAGCATATTTCTTACTGCCAGCAAAACAGCGTGCTTTTATGTCATTGGGATAACAAACATTTTAAATTTATAGAGGTCTTTTTATATCAGCTCTTTGCTTAAGTATAAATCACTTTTACTTGTTATAGGGGAAAAAAGGCATAAATATGACCTGACACTCTTATCACCTACTCAGTTCCCCACCGAAAGATTTACAGCATTGCTCTCTGGGAGACATTCTTGTAGTTAAGGGACTCATAGAAAAACTCAGCTATAAGGTAACCTTATGTATATGAGAGATGTAAGTCAAACTATAGTCATCTCCATAAATCTATAGTATGTTAACTGCCAGATTGCAAAGGATGGATAAGACTCTGCTCTTGTTCACTTGACTTTGACATAACTACCATGCAACCCATATTCTCCACAGAACATCATGATGTTTGAGAGGCTTGCAGCCATTTAAATTTACTAGAGACCAGCTTACTATTCAAACCAGAATCTTTTAAGGCAGTGAATTCTTTGCTGAGATATCATCTTCGGTGTAATTGAAAAATTGATTCGTATTTGGTAAATGTTATTTGCAGCTGTAGTCATTGCAGATTTGCTCTAATTCCTTTTAAGCTGCAGGTATATGCAGAAGTACCCTGCTCCCAGGAGACACTGATACCCTGTTTCCGGAGTCGCCACTCTTGAAAAAATCACCAGAGATTTTTTCCACTGGGATGTCCCTAGTTTTGTAAGAGTATGTGATTACTTCACATTATTCCTGCTCTTGTCTGGAAAGGGGCATGCTGCTCGTTGGAAAAGCAGCTGTGAACTCTCTTCAGCATAGGAAATTTGGTTGTGACGAGTCTTCAGTGGCTTGTGCCAGTGGGCACAAAGGCAGCAGACTGTAACAGATGGCGTACAGCCATTTCGACAATACAGTCAGTAATAAAGCCTCATCCTTTGCAGGTCCTCTGGAAGAAGCTCTGCCCCTGTGTAACTTCTTTTGAGCTCAGCACAGCATCAGCCTTTAACACAGACAAAGAAACAGTACCTTTAGTAATTATTGAAGACAGTCAGTATTGGCAAGTCGTCTTTTTAAGTAAGTCTTAACAGGATTAATTTCCACTAAAATGAATGAGTTTGCTATTGATACTAATGGCAGTAGGATTATCTCCCTGTACACATTAACAGTTGCCTATTATGCATATACATACAAAGAATTCATACTATCAAGAGGAAAAACTGTTAAAAAACTATTGATCTTAGCTGAAGAGCAGGATGAATTAGTCGCACATGGAGAAAACTTACTTCTGAATCTGTTCATCTGACTCAACCTGTCTTATTTTTTGAGCGAGCTGAATTCTTTGCCCTAGAATAAATGGCAGGCTGCTGGGAGATTTTCTAAATGAGCTCTGGAAATCCTCGTCGGGAGATTGAAAGCTACTTCTACCTGTGGCCTTCCCAACAGGAATTGCCATCCCCAGGTCTGAGGGAGCAAAGTATGCAATGCTTAAACACATCTTTGTTGTGGTTTTAATAAAAATCTCTGAAGCCTCAGGTCAAAGAGATATTTCTCTGAGTCGACTTTACTCTGTACGCAGTAATCTGCAGCCTAGGAGCGGAATACACTGATGGGGAGGTGGGAAGAAATAGAGACGTGAATTCCTGCTTTACCTGCACCAGGAAAAGAAACAAGTCCATTTATGAGTTCCTTGCAAACATTTGTTGGGATTCCACGCTGGATCGTGCTAAGAGCCCTGGTGCAATAGTTCACGTGGCTCTTTTCTGTTAGTGATAACAAGTCTGTTGCAAGAACTTCTTCATTCATTCCTGTCAGAGTTAGACATGCATTTGTCTATGCTAGTTTTAATGTAGGAAGAGTGACTATCTTGCTTATCTTTGAACTTGGTCCCTGTCTTGAATGCTGGTTTTTTTTCTCACTCTTTCCCCTTTCCCTTTTCTCCTCCTGCAATGATTCTCTGCATTTACTTCTAGTTATGCCGATTACCTGTGTGTGAAGCAGATGCTGAATTTATCATCATTGCAAAATACTTCCAGGGAAGTCTTGCATTGTTAAGATTTCTATCAAAGGTCACAGTGCAACCTATGCCTTTTGTAGATCTTCTTGTCCCCAGGATGCCATGCCAGGTTTTGAACATAGAGTCTATTGCTGTTCCTTCCTTTCTCAGCCTAAGTTTACCTTTTCCTATCCCAATGTATTCTCATCAGATGATTTTGACAAGTCTTTTGACCCACAAGCAAGCGTCACTGTCACAGCAAGATGATGCTGACAAGAACTTCCTATTTTGCCTGCTTTCTCAGGAGCGTGGCCTTCAGAAGCATCTCAACCAACAGATAAGCAGAGCACGTCTTGTACTTTCCCTTAGCCACTGGTGACTCTTCAGCATCACTGTCCATGAGCTTGTACACATCCATCACTAGCTAAATAATTCAATGGCTGCTGAGGGATATATCGGAAAAAATCAATTAGTCTTCTAAAAAGTGTATATTAATGAAGTGTGTCTATTTATGAAACTGCTTTAATAGGCAGCAGGAGAATTGTTGACACTTCTGCCAAGGGCAACGGGTGCAATTTATACCGCTAACAGAGGATAACACTCACAACTAGAAGAATAAATTGGATGTCACCAATGCACTGAATGGCTCTCTTGAAATAGGGGTGAGGAACAGAAGAAAAAATAATATCCTCATAGCATTAAAGAATCTATCAAAGAGTCTGAGTTTTTTTATTAAAAACTGTAATCAAAGCTGGATCCCATTGTGCTCTCAGCGTAGCTTAATGGTTGGCAATGCTTCTCTGATCTCAGTGGCATTTCTAAGGAGGGACTCAGGTTTAGCTGAGCAGTCAGAGGCAGAATTTTTGTGGTCTCACTTACTTAAGAGAAAATTGGGCTGAAGAGAAAATCCTATTTATTTACCAAGACTGATGAGAAGAGGCTAGAGAAATGAAAGCAATATTCCCTCCTGTGTTCATTTGTATTGCACAACTGCACAGATTAACCATACCATCTCCGGAGGCGGTCCCCTCCACATCACGGATATGAGCCATTGCAGCAGCAGGGCACAGGGGAATTTCCCCTCTATGTGCTTGCCTGTTTGCCCCCTGCTGCTGTATGACCTCCGTTAAGGGACACCACATACATACCCTTTACCCTCAGATATGTACAACTGGGTCAAGTCAGTACCGCTCAGCTGGGCTTCCTCAGCAAAGCCAGCCCCTCTTGGAAAGACTTGGTTTCTCCCTCATTTTGCGAGGCTTCTCCCTCAGGAGGCACATAGCCCCCAGAAAGAGCATCTTGCTCTCCAAAACTGGGAGCCTGGGTGCCTTCTCCCTGCTTGGTCATGCCTCTCACAGGCTGCGGGTGTGTTCTGGGTGGTCCTGCCATTTCTGCCCCTCCAGGCCTGGGTGCACCTCCACATCTTGTGCACGGGCGTGAAAATGGTCATTCTGTTACGGGGTACTGGGGTGGGTCTGCCACAGCTCTGCACCCCAGAGTGACCTAGCCACCACGTTTTGCAGCCATTCTAACTCCTAAACATCAGTTCTGAGGACGTGCTTCTGGTTATTTCTGGTTTATAACATTTGGACCTGGTTTTCTACTGGGTGAAGGCAGGGTCAGGGGCAGGTCCTGGGGCTAGACATTTCAAGCAGTGCCTTGAGTCACATTGTACTTTGTTTTTCAAAGATTATGGCACAGATGACCTAAACTCGGTCAAAGTGACTGTGAAGGATTTGGCACCTTCAAGACTACAGCCTGGGACGTCTCTGACATTAGGGATGCTCCTATAAGATCAATGAGACTTCATAGAATTAGGCTAGCTAGATATACTGCCCTTTGAAACATTGGCCAAAGTTGAAGTTCAAACTTTTAAAAAGTTTTTTAACTGCTTGGTACAGGCTAGCCTTGTGTAAGGGGAAAGTATTCAAGGGAAAAGAAGAGCAAGAAGATGCACGCCATGCTAGGGAGAGATAAGACGAAGTCAGCTCCTTCTCTGAAACTCACCGGGAATTTTGTATTACTGCAGAAGGAGCAGAACCAAGTCCCTAATAAAAGAACTCAGCACCCCAACCTCTGGAAAAAAACCCAGCCATTAGAAATGTCTTGCAACAACGTTAGACCTCATACAGTTTTCAAATGTTTAAACTTCTGGAAAATGCAACATGTTCCTAGTGAGGCCTCCTCTACACAGTCAATTATTTTTGTTTGAGAAAATGGCACATCTGTATGTGGGAAAGTAAGCTGGAAACGTTTACAAGGGTAGTTCTGTCAAATAGCCTCTTGCATGTGCTAAGCCTTGATGTGCCAGCTTTAACTTACTGACTCCTCAGAAGTTAAAGGTAAGTGTAACATGAATGGAGACAAATGAGTTAATTTCAAGTCTCTCATACAAAAGAGATGTAGTGTGTTTGTAGAGTAATCAACATGTTGCTTTTCCGTATAAGTCAGCAGTGTGTGGATTTTTTTTCCTGTGCCGCATGTGCTGTTTACTGACTCGTTTAATCGTGTTTCCACAGAGGATAGCAATATGCTTGCTTTCCATAGCCACAGAGATCAGATTTAGCCTCGTCTCCTGCAAGACTTTTCCCTGCCTGTATGATGCAGGAGCAAGGACAGGCATTTCGCAGGGAATTCATCAGGGAAAAAAAGACAGTTACCTAAGATGGTTTTCTTCCTTTGCATGGATTGTCTGATCTTCATGCAACCCAGAGGGCTCATACAATACAGGGCGTGCAGCTGGAACTAGAGTTTTTCTGGAGAACTAATGTGGATCTAGCAAAGTTCAAGCTCCTGGGGGGGGGCCCAGGGGGCACACTGATGTAACCTGCTAGACCAGAACATCGTGCCTTCATGTATTTCATGATTTTATCAGCGCCAGCTAGCACTTTCCCAAGCAATTCCTGGGCATGGCTGGCTGGCAGGTAGGATGCTCCACGCCCAACAGCACTTTGGATGCAATCATCCTGTTTTGGAGGATATGAGAATTTACAAATCTCAATGCAGTCTGCTCCATGACATTTAGCCTCATCCTTCAGCAGAGGGGCCACAGACACGGTCTTTGCTTGGGGACTGCCAGAAGGATGTGCGGGAGTGTAGTTTCAGGACAGTTTGCACTGGCCACAGTCCTGCCTGCCTCCTCCTCCCCAGCTGCACACTCCTGCCTCGCCCCACACCAGCATAACCACTCCCTTGCCTCCACCGTGAGCTGGACCAGAGGGCTAATCCAGGCAAAAACTATCACTCTCTGAATGATCAGTTTTATCTATACCCGCTCTCCAAACTGTCTTGCCACAAGTGTGTAGGGACCCCCCCCCCCCCAAGTGAAGGGTGGGCAGAAAAGTGCAACCTCCAGGTCATAGATGTGGCCTAAGCTGTTGTGGAACTGTACCTAAGTTATAGATAAGGTCCCAGTGCTTCTCTACCACTTCCCTTTTCAACGCTGATATGAAAACCAATTGTTTCTCAGTTCTGCTTCAGAAACAAGAAGTGGATCTTTCGGTTTCTATAAATAAAAAAATGCCCTTCTTACAATAAGACATCATACTCCAAGGTTTAATTCGAAAGGAAGGGAGGCTTTTTCAAGGTTTAAAAGATTAAAGAAATATTTTCATGGGTCTTACCACATAGTGGTTACTATTGAAGCAGGGAACTTATAAAAACTAGTGGCCCTAGAAAAAAAGATTGTCCTGGGAAGGCTGAGTGGCCCCATACAAGAGAATACCTTGTGATGGAGACTGTAAACCCATTTGGCACACATTGTTCCTTATTCCATATTTGTGTATTTGCACAAAGCTTTACCAATGAAACCTCAGTCTCTGTTGCCCCATAGATAATACCGCAGTATGTCACCAAGCAACTGAACAGGCAAAGTGGGAAGGTTTCCTGTAGAAACCAGGCAGATTGCTGCAGGGCCCTGCCTGCTTTTCTTTGGACTGTCACTAAAAGGAAGGTGTCTTTACAGGATTCACCAAAAGCTTTTCCAGCTGAGAACTTCAAGTAGGTCTAGCAACCTTGCAGGATAACTTGATAGCTTCAACATACCATTCAAATTTTACCCACAAAGTCAAAGCTTTGAGATTCTTCCCTTGAGAGGAACTTCAGGTGATGTCTGGTTGGCAGCCCTCTAGAAGTTAACCTTAGAAGCCCTAAAATCTCCAATTCCACAAGCAGTACATCCGTAAAGCATGCCCATTATTCACTGCTGTGCTACTCCAGCTGAATTTCAAAGCAGCTCTATAACTGGTGCAGAATCTGACTAATGAAGTGCTAAATCAAGCCCAGCAAGTGGAAGGATTCAATTCTTTTTTAGTTCAAAGCTTTTGCAATTAGGGAAAATTATGATCCAACATTTATACTGCTTCTGTTTCAGTTTTCCTGCAGATGAGATTGGGGTTTTGCACACATAATACTGTTTAGTTTCAGTAAATATTTCAGTAATAGTATAAGTGCTCTATTATCATGTAGTAAAAATCTCTTGCAACATTTATTTACTAATAGCTCTGAACTGTTCAGAAATGGCCAAAAAAAACCCCAAACCAACAACCAGGCCCAGTCTGGAAATGCATGAATGGGTTTGCAAGAGGACTGTTTGCTTTTTCCCTGTAAGCTTCTATTGCTGCAGGGAAATTTGATTTATGAAGCCTTGAGTCCATGTCTGCTTCAGACCCTGGCCTGTTGCTTAATTTAGCAACAAGGCATCGGCTGTGGATTGGCTGCCCTGGAGCAGCACAGTGGTTGGGCGCACTCTCGCTTTCCCTTGTGTAAGGTCACTTTCTCCACGAGCTTGAACGTGTGATGTGTTGCATACAAATGGACAGGAAAAGGCAAAAGCCTGTTATGAAAACTGTCTGGCTTTTTGGTACTCATCAACAGCATTCAGCCTGTTGCAACTGAAATAATACTCCCTTACTCCTCCAGTCGTATACCTTAAGTCTCCCTTTAACCCCACTCTGTTTCTGCAAGTCTTTCCCTTCCAACCCCTTGTGCTTCTTGTTTGCATTATTATTTTATAGCACCTTTATCCAAGAGGCTTTATCTCGCAGGTGTTTTGGAGTAGAGACAGACCATCTGAGCTGCATACTGTTCGGTCCAATAGACCAAAAGGAAGGTGATAACGACAGCCGGTGTAAGCATCATGTCATTAAGCACACG
Source organism: Elanus axillaris (assembly GCA_026212715.1). Taxonomy (NCBI): domain Eukaryota; kingdom Metazoa; phylum Chordata; class Aves; order Accipitriformes; family Accipitridae; genus Elanus; species Elanus axillaris. The sequence goes on from JANZLQ010000007.1 coordinate 2,766,330, forward strand.
TAGTGAGATGCAAGGGACGCTTATGTCTTACAACTTCACATGCTGAGTGGCTGGAAGACAGAGGTATATTAGGTAAAAAACAAGTAACAGAAAGCCTGAAGGGTTCAGCACCTAAACTGTAGCTTTATTTTTTTCCAGGGTATCTCTCTGTGCTTTCAGAACATCAAGAAAAGTTTCTTCCTGTTTTTACCTTCTAGCCCCTTAAGTGTATATTCTTTCTAACCCGTGTCAGCTTAGGGCTGGAGTAGCTGCAGTCACTCCTAGGAATCAAATGGGGAATATGGTCCATTATAAAAACTTGCATTTATCAGATAACAGAGAACAGAGAGAAAACCATTTTTAATGTCCTCTTCCAGCAAGTGCAGGGCTTACATCTCTTTAAAAGTTGCTGACCCCTTTGGTTGGATTAAGATTTTGGTTATTGACTTCAAGAGGTGGCCTGTTTGACTCTGTATCTCTCTGGATAAGTACATGATTTGCAGGGACAAAAGCTGCGTGGAGCCCCATAAGCAAAGCAGAGGCATTCTACGGCCGAGGGGCAGTCCTTCTGTCAAGCATCAGGCTTATTCAAGCAAAGAAAAAGTCTCAAGAAGCTGTTATAATGAAATCTTTCACAGAATCTAAATATAGACATTTCTGTCAGTTCCCTTATTAATAAATCACAAAGAACAAAACACAATTGCTGTTTACACAGGAGTCAAATCAAATCACCTAACCTTTATTTAGCATTAGTTTCTGCTATGACTTTTTCCATAGCTGACCTTTTCTACTCCAAGAGAGATCTTTATAAAGAAGAGGCAGGGATGGGGGAAAAAAGAAATGAAATTATCTTGCTGAAGTGATAATTAGGCAAGACAAGGGCCATGAAAATAACGTCTTTTCATGCAGCTTGCAAAGGTCTGTGCACACTCAGTCGCCTTGGGCAACGGGACAAACTACGCGATGCTCTGCCCCTCCTACAGCCCTTCCTGTCCCTGACATCAGCATGGCACTGTCATTAAAACTGTCGTAAAGAAATAGACGGGGCTGATGGGCTGGCTGAGAGAAGCTGTGACAGCTGCTTCATGTGTGTCACTGGGTTTTATCACTCCATTACAGGATAATGATAATGATTAGCCTTGCCTTGCTCTCGGAATGGAAAGAGGTATTCTTGATGAAAGGAAATAAAAACTTGGTTAGGGCATCATGGCAAGATTTCAAGAAACAACAGCATCCGTCAGCACGACCCTGAGTAGTTCATCTAATCTGTGGTACAATAACCCCCAGCTGGCAAATGTATGAGACAACCCCCAACCTGAAGGGCTCATAGGTTAAAAGAAATGAGGGGCGTGGTGTGGAGGAGGATGTTAACGTGCAGTCCTAACTGCAATACGTGCATACATATGTACGTGTCATATACGACTATAGGGCAAGCCAGTTGCTAACACTGCCTGTCAGATAGCTCTCGCTTGCGGTACACTGCCTGCCCTTTGCACATGCCAGGTTGGTCGCCTGCTCAGCAGGGGAGGTGGCATCTCATGGCAGTTCTCTGAGCCACGTGGCAGGGACCAAGCTCTGCCTGTTGTCTGTATGTGAAACGAGAGTGTCCCAAGTTACTCCTCTGATTCAGTCTGCGGTGTTCATGATGTCCAAACCGCCAGCTTAACTGACTCCCCACCAGTTAGCTCCTAGGTTGATCAGAAATGTTGGTGGAGTGTACCCATCCATTCCTCTACAGTAACACCCTTGCTGCTCTAGTGGCCGCCTTCAAATTCCTCCTGCTGCCTTTTCCATCTGCTAGAATGCTTACAAATAAGTATAGCTGCAACATCCTGACACACACTCCTAACAACGCACCAAGGTGTATATAAAACACTCACTTGGCCTCTTCAATAAGGCAATCGAATAAGAGACACTAAACTTCTCATTCATACTGTAACCTGTCACGCAGCACCCATTGCCCTGGTTGCCACTGCCCTTCCTGGCATTAAGAGACACACTGTTTGGAGCTAAGGCGTCTTCTCTCAAGAATTTTGCATCAGCCATCTCTGAGTATCTGCCTCCTTTTGTGAGAATTTCTCTGGTAACTTACACAGCATTTTTCAGATCGCGCTAAACTGTGAACACAAAGGCTGGACAAACTGATCTGGAGAGGGAAACCAGATAGCTGCTGAATTACTCCACCAAACTAAAATGACTATCTAAAGCTCTTTTTTGTTTCTTTTTTCCTTTCAGCTCTGAAGTGACCTTCCCAAGCATATTTAAGCAACTATGCCCCTAATTCTTTAACATATCAGATCCAATCTCTGCCACAGCACCCTGTTGCAGATGGCTGGAGATGTGCACTGAGGGTAGACACGGGTCCGTAAAATGGCAGGAGCACATATACATCAACCCCTAGTAAGTAGTCTACATAAGCCAAAAACTATTGCTTTGCTATTTCTTTTCTTCTAGTTATTTCCCTAGTGTAAATGTTAGCAGTCTGTGTGACAGATCTAAATGCCTTCTTTCCAATAATACACCAACACAATCTTTATTTTCTTATTAGTGGCCCTGGAAGGTTGTTAGCTCATGGAGTGCACAGAGTGGGCAGTGCATGAGGAAGAGAACTGCAGGAAAAGACAGGTTTTTTTTTTTTTTCCTGGGCTTAAAGCATTAGAAAATGAGTCAAAGGTTCTGGGTCAGTTGCAGGCTTCCTATTTGAAGCTGTTTAACATGAGAAGCATACACAGGGACCTAAATAAAGATTGTACAGATAATGTCAATTTCTGTATTTTCTGAGAGCTGAAAATTTCAGTCCTTGTGCTCATTAATATTGTGTTTTAAGCTTTCAAACGAATGTGAAAAGTTCCAGATAGCCATGTCTGGCAACCGCATACGCTGGTACGTATTCTCACAGTTCCCTCTCTTCACTCTTCCACTTACAGAGGAAGTAGAGATCTGACTGCAAACACACCAACACTAAATGACTTGAGAGCATACGCTGGTACACTGACACATATTTTGTGGCTCTTCTTGGACCAGGGTCTGCCACCATAATTTAATTCAGGGTGTATCTTGCTCAGGAGATGGTCCAAATGTAATTAGGTTTTCCTCTGATTTAAGCGTAAGGGGAAACAGACTCATGTCTTTAATGGAGTATTCCTCTCCATGAAGATGAAAACAGAAGTTCTCAGCAAAGCAAGCACTTTAAGCCATATTGTGGGACCATGGTTGCTGAAAAATTGTTCAAATCGGATTCTCAGCTTTCCTCACAGGGTACCAGTGTAGGCTAGTTTTCCCATGACAATTATCTCTAAGCAAGCTTTATTTTTTCCCGTTTTAGAATTTTGTTTCTTATTTCAGTGAGAAGTTCCTTGAGCATGAAGTATTTTTCTCATCTCAGGAAATGCCAAGATTTCAGAAATCCTATCTGTTGCACATGCAAAAAAACTGTGGGCTGTTCAAGACAGAGTGCTTTCTGGAACAAAACAAAGCCAGTAAAAATAGCGGACAGAAACACAGAGAACTTTCCTTTTAATCAAGTGAGCCCCACGTTGGAGACTGCTCTATGGTGCAAGAAACCCAGCTCTTCCTCTATCAGATTAAAAGGGGACTTGAGGTTTGTTCACCTCCTTTGCTATTTGGTAGTCAGTCGGTACTGCTCCTCAGCTGGAGCTCTGCCATGTTCTGTCAGCTAACTCTTCCTTGACCACAGAGATCACGAGCAAGATGGACCCTGTGTCCTGCGGTTGTATCGCTTGCTGGTATGTAGGCCATCTGAACTTCTAGCTCTTATCTTGCCTGATTCAAATCAGGTAGCAGTGATGACTGAATGCCCTGGGGTTTTGTGATCTTGGGACAACAGACACTGTCTCCGATTCATCACGTGTCTGCCGAGGGAGTTTTTTTCCTTTTGTATAGCAAGTTACTGCTCCAGAAGAACTTCAACCTTTGTCTCCCAGACTCCTACACATATTCCAGGGTTGGTACATCATACAATCCCCATATATAGGCCATAGCCAGAGAAGTCTATAGAAGGGGTCGTTTCCTAGCAGAGCTGACCCACTCCATTCCAGCCAAGAGAGAACTGTGGGTGGGTTAAGCCACGAGGCAGGTAATTTGTGAGAAGGAGAAGATTACAACTTCAGAATATACTAGCAATTCAAGATCGTAGAAAGACCTGCTTGTGATCCACATGATCAACGTTGGATCTGACTGCACACTCCTGGTATCGCTGGAAGCAGAAGCAGTCATTCCTCTGTGGGTGTGCAATGAAGTAAAATATATTTTGGGAGTAATCCAAAGATATCAAGTTAATTGCTTAGTGCTACGTCTGTGTGCCATACAGAGGAAGGAAACGGCAATTTCATTAAGCTTTTTGTGCAAACAACACACCTCTTTGTCTTGCTTAGTTCTTAAATGTTACTCAAAATTTGTTGCCTTCTTCATATTTCATTTGTATAAACTGGACTGTCATTTTGCAAAACGGGCACTAGCTTCCATTTTATGATCATTAGCATTAACCGGCACATTCTGTTTTTATTCCTAACAAGACAAAATGTATGTGGTCCTCATAATTCACCCTTTGGCTTACAAGTTAACAGTATGAAGTGCAAAAGTATGGTACTTTACAAGTTCCAGATTGTAACAGTTTTCATAAAGCATCAGCAAAAAAACCCTTACAATATTCTGACCTATAGTTACTTAAAAAATATAATTTTTGGTAGAAGCACAGAACATTTTGCAACACAGTGACTTTTTAATACCTGCAGATAAATTCCTTTGGGTATGCTTTGAGAAGCACCATTTTTAACAGCCAGACTCTCCCACTGGCAAGGGCAGCAGATGGTTCTCTCACACGGAGACGTGGTGAAGGAGCCACAGCAGGCAGCAGAGGGACAGCCTAGACGTTTGGACAGAGTCTGCTTGGTTCAAGAGCAATGTAATCACCACCACTGTTTTATCCCCTCTTTGCCATCCTCAGTTAAAGGAATGCAGCTCTTGTTTAAGTCCCAGCTGCTGCTTGAAGACTCAGTGAACTTTTTTTAACCTTTAGATACACAAGCACCAGGCATGACCCACCTGCTTCTTGCCCGTGGTGTTCCTCTCCAGCACCGGCTCCTTTGCTATCCTTTCCAGGCTGGTTATCTCAGGGTGTTTCTACCTGCCACAGCTCTTCTCCTCACTCCATTCCGTGCTGCGTACCTGCAGTTGTTCCAAATCTTTGCTGCCTCCATCAGGTGTCCCACTTTGGCCCTTTGCTTGGTTACTCCCACCAAGGCATTAAAGGGCTTCAAGATCACATTAACTTTTGACCAATGCTGACGCTCTGTGATTGTCTTTTACTTCATCTTCCCATGCAATGGCAGCCACACACTATATTTGTTTGGGGAGCTGGAGAAAAGCCTAATGCAAAACTGTAAAAGCTGCCTCATGGATTCCCAGTGTCTATTAAGTGGATGGAACCAGGCATCCCTACCTCCTAGACAGTTTAACAACCTGCTTTAAGTGCCTAATCTGTCATGATTCCATGCACTTACACTGTCAAGAACAGCATCAGAAGACAAAATTGAAATGGGTTTCTAACCTGAGAATATTTTTACAGTTTCCAGTGTAGGCCTTATGGCATTCAGAGTTGTAACTGCATGGAATATGCTGCAATTTCTCTTTCCCCTGTACTGTTGTGATTTCTTACTCCTTAAATCTCCATAACAATTTTTAATGGAAGCCACAATTTTTCCACACTTTTGAGCAGGGCTTTATTCATTCATGAAAATGAGAATCTTTTGATGTTTTCTAGGATTAGTCAAAATTTTGAAATATTACACGTTAATACTATTTGGTTTTTAAATTGTGAATTTTAGTGATAAAAAGACCTTTGCAAAAGTTTATTTGCTAAAAACACTTCAGATGGCTACAAAGACAGTACTTTAATACTCAAGCAAAGATAAAAAGAGAAAAGAAAATAATGTGCCTTCTTTGACTGCCTCTACTACTTTACTACTTGCTGTAGGAAATCTTTACCAAAGAGCACATGAACACTGTTTCGGAAAACAAAATGTACCTACATGCTTTACCTGTGCAGTTAGCACCATATCACTGCTGGGGTTTGCCTACCTGTTTTCAGAACTGGACTCTTGTTTGGCAATTTGCCTTTTGCATAATTACCTTACAAGAGAACCTTGAGAAAAAGGCCTAAATTGAAACTATTTTTTTTTCATTTTTACTCAAACTGATTCTTAGGCTGTGGTTGCGTGATCCTTGATGCCATAGCTGTACAAATAGAAACCAGCTGAATGAACTTAAACTGGATCAAGACTTTACATGTGATTGTGGCATTTTAAAATATGTTTTAAGATTGATAGTTCCTTCAAAATTAGGCTTAATTCATTCCAGCCAAACTAGTTTAATACAAAATAGTCTCATAGCCAGACACAACAGTTTAACCAAATGTCTTAACCAGGCTGTTGGTCCAGGATAGGTTTTTCTAGGTAGCAAACATAGGTAGAGAGGACCTCAGAAAAACTGGTTATGCAAATCATGGGGCACCCGGATCTTTGTTCTGACCCTTTACAGCCTCTCTTAGCTCATCCATCCCCCTGCCCTCTGCCAGCTGATCCTGTGCCTGTTGCTACCCAGTATACAGGTGGGCCATACAAAAAATGACCCAATATTTCCAAGGAAGACTGAACTGTAGGGCAGCTCCAGGCCAGAGGCACTCTTCAGGCCAGCTTCACTGCGTTGCAGATCAATATATGCCCAGGCTCAGTCTAAGCACACCCTCTGCAGCAAGTAGAACCTACCTGGCCAGGCAGGTGGGGAGGTGTGGACACCCATCCCTCTGCAGACCTGCACAAGCTGTCTGCGGTCCCCACCAGCCGTTTGCTCTCCTTTGGAGCAGCTGAGGCAGAGCCAGGCATGCCGACTTCAGCCAGATAACATTTCAACAGGCATCTTTCCAGGCATGTTGGGGAAAGGAATGAAACGGGGGATTTTGCCTGTTGTTTCTGTTGTATTTCACCTCCTTTAGCCCAAGGAACATGAAGATGTTTTGTGATGTCCTTCATCACTGTGGGCAAATGAAATAGAAACAACAATGATGTGTCTGATTGCAGTTTTAAAAGGAAACTGTGGAATGTTTCCAGTCAGATTAATCTTATTGGCTTTTTCTTTCAAAAGCTAGCAGGCAGTGGTCCCTTTTTTTGTACTTTACTGTGAAAATGGATCACTGCTGACATACGTTACACTTGGTAGCATTTACCTGCAGTAACTCCATAACCCTGGCACTGACAAGCAGTACATTAAAACATGATGCTATATAAGGCAATAGATGCTAAATATACACATCCCACATGCAATCTCTGCAAGAGGGGCTCCAGCCTTTATATGCCATGAACTAACACTCAGTTGCCAGCCTCCATCTCTAGGCACAATAAGGTATACAAAGAAGATCATATTAGTTTTTTAACAGCCTTGTCAGGTATAAGGCTTAAACTTTGGCTCCACACCAGCTGCCTGTTATTATTCTGGCTTTGCACCAGGGTCTGTTAGAACAGAAGAAGAAAAACCTTTCAGTCCTAAAGGTTCACAGAGAAGGCGGTCTTGGTTTGATCCCATTTTCCTTTTAACATTAATTGCATGTTTAGTTTTGATGGGCAGGGGGCCAAAAAGCAAAATAACAGCTTCCACCATGAGAATGACTAGGGCCAGGCAACAGAATTTAAGGCCATCTTGTTCTTATTGCTTCTGGCAGTGAAAATCCTTGACTCTAGCTCAGTCCTTCTCTCATCATCTTGGGTGTGTGTTACAGAATAACCCTGTGCATCTCGAAGTGCAGTATGAAACAAGGGTATAGATAGCCCCAAGCACTATGGATATCTACGTGAATGTAGCAGTTTGTAAATATTGGATTTACTCTCACTGCTGTTCTGCTCTCTCTCTTCCCCTTAGCACTTAAGATGCACCAGTCTCAGTCTCTGATCAAGAAAGGGCAGTGAAGACTCGATACACTCATTTTTTTATGTGAAAATGTTTGTTCTTACCCTTTGCCTGTTCCCACAAATATAACCACTCCACTCAAAAAGAGACCAAGTTGTTTTAAGGAGAGTATGCAGGAAAAATGAGCACATTTTCATTTGTTTAGCTCTCAGCAGAAAAGGGATTTGGTTTCGAATTGGGAGCTGCATGTGGTACAGTACAAAATGATACGAGTACTGAGTTCTTCACACTTCAGAAAGAGTTAGGCTTAAGTCCATACCTTGATGTGACCCCAGTTAGGGAGAGGAACCCTGATACAAGACAGCCCAGGAAAGCAGACCACGAGGAAAAGGATGGTGGGCTGGAGAAGGGAATAAAGTGTCAGTGGTATAATATGGCTATAGTTCCTCCTCCCCCAAACTGACCTGAGTCTCCCAGAGCCTGTTGCGTTTGCTTGATGAGAACTGGAAGACGCTCTGTCATTGCCCTGCTCGTGCTGGTTTTACGGCATGCCCAGAGAGATCCCTTTGCTCACGGATCAGCTCACCATGATGCCTAGGTGGGAGGTCTGGGGGACCCTATGCCTCCACTTGTGTCTTCAAAACAGGACATAGCTGGACCATTTACAAAAGGCCTGAGTTCACCTTGGTGTGCCACAACCACACCCCCTAATGCAAGCAGGAACAAGCTCATTCAGAGTTGCATTTTTCCTTCTCAGCGTATTTCGGATATGCTTATTACAGGATAAGCTCTTTTCTCTGCCACAAGCATTATAATAATTTAATCAGCTGTCATCTACTGTATAATTTCCTTCCTTCCACCAACACTAGCATCCTTAGGTCCAAAGTCATTAGAAAAGCAATTAACCACAAACTTCATTTAGCTAACTAAAATGGGACAAGGTATTTTTATTTGTTTGTATTTGTTACTGCAACAGTAGTAACAATTTTGCTCATTTGTTTTTTGCAACAACTTAAGGGGAAACAAACAAGTTCTTTCAAATGTGTAATAAATACCTAGAGAAAAATGACAATAATTACACATTCAATTTCAAATAAGTTTTAGCTCCCCATATCCTGTATTTCATGTTCTTAAGGTGTTTCCATTTTTAGAGACTGTTTTTACAATGTCGATAAGTGGTTCCTAGAAAATACTGTATTTGATGACATTTTTCTTCTTCTGTGCATGAATGGCCTAGGGAGTTGAGTTTTCAGCTGTAAATGCGAATGTAAACCTGTCCCAGCTTACAGTTTGAATATGTCCTATTTTCTCCACCTGCTCTGTCTTTTCAAGGTGTGATTCAATCCCCTCTATCAAATGACACTCTTTAGGTTCTCTGGTCGTCTGGCAAAAACACTGAAAGGTGAAGAAAAAGAAAGTGATTTCAAGGTAGCCAAATATCCTTTTCCCTGGTTAGATATGTAGGCAAGCCACTGCTTGCCCAAAAGGTTTCTAGAGTTTTTGAACAACATGTTCATAGAATAGAGGGAAAACAACAGGGGTCTTGATCCTCATGAGACTTCTTTCATCTATGGGAGAGTGGACAGGGGAAGGTTTGGGGGCCTGTGTCTGCATTTTCTGGGGAGCTCCAGGTCTTTGGTTTTTCCTGTCCACTCTACCAGGGACAAGTACATCTCTTTTTCATGCCAAGAGTAAGCTTGCTCATCCAGCACGCTGACCCTCCCAGGCTGCTTGCAGTATACAGTCAGGGACTGAAGGCATTCCCTGTGGGATTAGGTATCTTAGCATAGGTACATTTTGCAGGCTGAGAAATCCTGGTAGAAGAGGGGGCCAGAATGCTGAAAAATCAGTCCTGGACTGGTGAGGCTCAATGTTAAATAAGGTACTTACATGCTGGAGACAGGAATGTAGTGGCAAGCTTTGAAGGAAAATCATGAATTGCACGGTCTTTTGTGGGAGGAACAGTTTTCTTTCTGGCTGTGCTTGTATGACATCCGTCTCTTGTCAGATGATCTGTAATACCACAATATGTCTGTATGGGAGCAGCGCCAAGGTTGGCAGAAGGGGTCTAACATGCAGAGCATGGATCCTGCTCTGAACCTGCCCCAGGTTCTCTGAGGTTTTGATTAATGCTCACCCCAAAGTGTTTCATCAGTTTGTTTACCTTTTCAGCTTGGTGCCGCTAATATTATTGCCACAGCACTGTACATCTTGAGCTGAACGCATCTCCACTTCTCCTAGCATATCTGTTTGAATTATGGAGATCTCAGTTGCTTTAGAGAATTTGTCTTGGGGCAGAGAGCCTGTTTATTTGAAATGCTGCTGAATCTACACTCGGTCCACATTAGGGTTGCACAACCAATAAGAAAACCCAAACATGCGAATTGCAGTAAATGCCAGTTTACTTGGAAGCATAAATTAAATCTGGATACGAACATTGGCAGATTGATAGGGTCTGCTGCAGGAAAGAATAACTTTCATTTTATGGTGGTATTTGCTTATGAATCTACTGGGAGACCATTTCTTTATAGCACAGGCTCTGCCAGCAGCCTTGTGAAATGAAGTTTTGACATTCCCAATGTTCTTCATCTTTCTGGTCAAGTGCAGAGAGCAGCCGGGACTCAGGAGACCGAGTTTCTGTTTCTAGCTCTGCAGCAGGCAGAGCCAGACACAACCTCAGCCGACTGCAGCCGGATCATCTGCAGAAGTGAGCAAATTCTACTTCCCTTCCCCTCCTCTTTGTCTGATGTGACTTTAAAGGTTTGGACTTGGGAGCAACCTCCAAAGGTACATCCATGCTGCATTGTTGCAGTAGGGTGGGGAGGGAGGTAGCCAGGTTGTCGTGAACAAGCAATGTCAAGCAGCTCAGCTGAGACAGTGCCAAGTCACACACCCTGCTTGGTGCTGCGGAGCCAGAAGCACAGTGAGCTCCCACGGCTAACTAGTTGCTAGCAAGGATCTCATCTAGCTTGTTTTTCTGTACATTGTGCAGTGCCCGCACACCTTTCCTATATTTCTGCAGCCTAATATCACAGAGGACCGATGCTTTACAGCAGCTTTGTGGTGTGGGGAGCAAGTTACTCCAGAATATCAGCGTCTGTATTAATTTATTTGAGGTCAGGTTCAAGCAATGTGGGCAAGCTACAGTTTGTCTCATCAACATGAGCAAGAGAGGGAGCAGTTTAAAGGTTTTGAAGACTGAAGAAAAAGAGCGTATAAGCAGTTATCCCCTTACCTGGCAGCTGTTGTAATGGCAGGTAAAAAATGACTGTCCTCAGCAAGACCCTTTCCCAGAACTCAGAACCATGCCCCAACCCCAAAATAGCCCATGATAATAAAACCCCCCTAAAATGCCCAAACACCCAGAGTTCATTTTCAGTCACCTAATTCTGGCGCTCTTTTTATCTCAGAAACATACAGGAAGAAGCAGCAACGTTCCTTCACAAACCCCTTGCTTCCACAACAGCCAGCATTAAAGCAAGGAAGGCAATGGGAAGAGATGTAGTAAAAATTTCCTGCAGGAAGCCAGCCCACCATCTGAAGTGGTGCTCCCCGCTTCCCTCCTCGGAGCTTGTTTCTTCTGACAGCATACCGTATGGCTTAGCAACTCTGCAAATGGTGAGACGAGCGTGCTGTGGAGCAAAAAAAATATTTCCTTATAGCCATGTCAGGCTGTCACTCCTCTGCCTCCCCCACTGTTAGGAGCTGCTAGACTCTCTCAGCCATCTGGTGCAGGATTTGAGACTTCCTGCTGATAACCCTGCCCAATCCTGGCATTGCTGTGCACTTGGTGTCTGAAGCTGAGACAGGTTTTGAAGTGTTTGTACAAAGCTGGAAAAGTAGTGGAGAGGCTGGAGGAAAGTGTGTGGGAAGGTGTGAGGCGGAAACAAGACACGCTGGTGTTGCAGGAGGTCTCAGCACACGTTTCCCTTTTGAAGGGGATAAAGGAATGGGCTTTGCCCTTAGACTTTAGCTGTCATGGGACACAGCCGTGGGAGAATAAGGTGGTGGATGTCATGCTCCTCTTTATTCCCTGCTGGGGAATGGAAATGCAGACAGATTTCCAGAGAAACACAAGGGCTTGAAGACCTTTGGATGAGGAAGGGTCTGAGAAACCATCTGCCTCAGTTTCCTCTGCCAGCTCCTTACCATTGGATGGTACCGATGTGTGACAGTTGGGAAGCCAAAGAAATTCTTCTGTGGTGTATTTAGACCAGCATGCCAGCAAAAGGCATCAGAACCAAGCTGTACCTGCATAGTTTGCACAGGCAAGAGAGGAAGTCGTTGCTGTTCTTGTGGCTCTCCCTGCTGCAAGCTGCTCTGACCCCAAGTTACGCTGGTTTGCTTATGCAAGGAGCCGTAAGGCAGGTGTTAGACTACTTTGTTTATGCACTTTTTTTTCCATCCCGCTGGCATTCAGGAACCTACCCCACTGAATAAATTATTATTTTGGCCATGTTAGATGTAATTCTTCCCACAGACTCAGTACTAGCAGTGCTAGCAAGAGCACGGAACACCCCTTTCCCCAACAGGTATGTGACAGCCACCGCCACCCCAGATCAGGCTCTGTGATCCCAAACTGCCCACTCATCGCTGTGCAAGGCTGTGCACACGTGTCCCCTCATAGTCACCGGGACAAGTTCTTAGCTGGTCCTAGAAAGCCCTGTAGATTCCGGAAAGCCATACAGAGTTTTTTTAGTATTATTAAAAAAAGAAGTGCCACAACTCAACAGGTCCCACGAGCACGCAGCTCCTGGTTGGGTTGGGGTGTGTGTTAGACTATCATTAGCCAACATGAATACCCCAAATATATATTGCCTTGAGCGACACATGGACTGGACTTTCTTCTGAACATTATTACTTAGCAAATACAATTTTCATGCAAAGTGACTTGGCTTTTCCCTGGTGGGAATGATAGGATGTTAAACAGTTATTTAGTTGCCAGTATATGAATTTTGGAAAGATGTAGCTCCAGGTAGAGGAAGAAATATCTTAGAGCTTATAGAAAAACATGAAGTTAGCCAGTTTTAAACAACTGTCTCAAGTATTTCCTGTAGTATTTGCAGTGTATGTAGTGGACATAATAGTTCTACTGCAGGACTCCAAAAAGAAATATTTTCCACAGGCCATCATGCAATTGCTTGAAAATAAGCAGCTGGAGGTATTATTTTCTGTTTCCCAGTGAAATGTTGATGAAATTATTTACAATCTTCCCACAGTTCCAGTTATTTTCCTGTGTGTCCTCCCAGGCTCTCTCCATGTGTAAGGCATTTTATTCCTGTATCTCCACACAGAGAGAGGAGCTTATCGGCACAAGCTGGCACAGCCCCATTGTCTTTAGTTATCTGCAGTGACTTAGGTCGCAGTAGCTGAGGATGCATGCAGGTGCCACACTACGGGCACCTTTGTACCACCCAACTGCATGCCCTTGGCAGTCAGCTAAAGAGTGCCCCTTAATTTGAATGCTATTTCAGTCAGACTCTAACAAACCTACTACCCTGGTCTTATTGAGGGCAACATCGCATGGACTTCAACATGAATTCACTTCCTGAATAAGGAACAAATAATATCTGCCCCATTAAAGCTGCAGTTACAGCAGGTCTGAGAGGAGTACACAGAAACATCAACAGCACAGAGATATGAGGGCTGCATGATGTGACAAAGCTATAAGATGCAGTATAAAGTCTCCTTAGGCATGAATCAGGTCTACAGCTTGAGCAACCCAAGTCTTTCCCCGGATCAGCCTCTTCACACGAGAAGTAACAAATGGTTGCTTTCAAAGGTATCCTTGGAAAGTCATGAGAGGGAGTCAATAGATTAAAAAATTTGGTTTGCCTTTCAGTGCTGCTGTTCCATCTATGTTCATATTTCTTTTATAACTCAGTTAGCTGTTGATAGAAAAATAACAACGACAATAGTATGCTGTCCTTTACTGCCTTCAAACTCATCTCATGCCTGCTGGTTAAGGGCAGAGGATCCAAAATCAGGTGTGGAATTCATCAAAGTGGAACTTCACATCTGAACAGATCCAGGTCTAGGCAGCAGAGCTTGTTCTGGCCCAGGTATCCACCACAGAAGGGCTGCATTAATAGATCAGCCAGTAGTTACACACTGAAAATCCAAAATCTCTTTCTGCATAACATCCCAAACTGGAAGAATAAAGAACTTGACTCTTCCAAAAGAGCATCTGCTTCTTAGAGCTTGGCGTGAAACAGAACACATACGTGTTTTGCACTAGAAGAAGAGTAGGGACAATCATTTCAGTAGAGAGGAAAATAAGACATCCTTTCTGTGACATGAAAATTCATTTTATTACTTCCTACAGTTAATGTATAGGGAGTGGCTACCCTGTCATAGCAAGTAAGAATAAATATAGAGAAACATTTCTCTGTATGTGAGATCTGCAGATCGCTATGCTCAGTCTTTTTGTTAGGCTACATTTCTTGCTAATATTCTTCCATCTCAATAGTCATTTGCCAGTTTGGCCAGCAAATGAAAAAAATCAGCTATACACTCAGAACCTTTAAAAGTCACCTGCTTAACCAAAGATATTTGCACTACAAAACAGAGTGTTGTGACTGTTCTAGCATTGTGCCTCTAATGCTGTAACAAACGCTTGCATATTATTATCAGCTAAAAAATAATTCAAGATTATAGAAGAGCTTTCAGATCTTGCAGAACTGAGTCCTTGGAGATGAACTTATAAAAAAACCCTCCATGATTTACAGAGATGAAAGAGAAACCTGGTGATTTCAGCTCATTTTTGCATTGTGAGACCTTGGCTGCACTGAATTCCCTAAATATCTTTTTATTGACTTTAGAAGGGACAGGGTCTCTTTTTTTGATATTTTGTATTTCTTAAAATTAAAACCCCTGACTGCCTGTGCTGGGATGAGAACCCCTGGAATCCAGGGGGGAGGATGGTAAAAGCAGACTGCTTATTTGTCCCAGTGAGTCTCAGTCCCAGCTTCCATTCCCAAGCACTCTCCAGTACAGTGGCAGGTCAGACCCTGACCCAGGAATCCTTCTTATTCATGCCTGGTTTGGATTAGCTTCTTTTTTTTCCTCCAAAACCTAAGAATATATCTAGATACAGGTGCATTTTCTTTCTCTGTTGTTTCTGGAACTAGGTTTTATTAGCTTTGAGAGCAGAAAGAAGATCAAGAATTATCTGAACTTCAAAGAAAAATCTGACATTTCCTTTAAAGCACTTCCATATCCTAACAATCCATGGAGACGGTGCTTTTACAGATGTGGTTTTGGGTCAACACGTTCTCACTCTTCATCTCACTCTTCATCTTCCTGTGCATATAAAAGCTCATGGCTTGACAGGCAGCTCCGTACCTATAAATGGCTATTTGTTATTTATGGTGATTATTAAGTGTCCGTGTTTTCAGATCTATTACGTATGCAGTGATGTAAGGCTTCTATTTTAAAGATAATATTTATTTATCATACCAGAAGTGGCCAATGTCTGGAAAGGTTATACCGGTAAAGTAAACATGAAGCACTACCGAACAAAGTATAACCTAAATGGTCTGTTTGCATTCAGTATTGAATTTTTAATCTCATTTCCCCATTTTATTACAAAGAGTAAGGGGAAAAAACGATACAGAATCCATAGGAAAAAAATCCAGAGCACTGTACACTGTATATGAGAAAAAAGGTCTTCCTCGTATCCTTCTGCTTTGTATTGACAACAGTTTGTTCCCTGCCAATAACGGTAAGAGCAACAGGGCTTGCTTTGAGTATTTTTTTTTTCCTGTTTGTAGCCTAGCAAGTTTATTAGGGGTGAAAAAGAAAGATGGAAAGGGGACAGGAAGGAAAGGAGGCCTTTATGGTGTGTAGGTTGCACATTATATAATAAATATTTAACACCCTGGTACCCCATAAAGTCTCGTTCCCAGGCAGCTCCGCTCTCTTGGGATGCAGCCAACAGATAAGGGAAAGTAGTCCACGTTCAAGTCCCTTCTTGTTACAGCCCTGAAGGTCAGGGTGAATGAGAATTGGAAAAGCCAGGCAAAGGGTAGAGAAAAAGCTGATCTACAAAGGCATGGGAAGTCAGACTTAATTTCTGAGTCCTCCATTGACTTAGTGCAAGCTATTTGAAAAAAGAGACCTATTTTCTCAGAAGGCATATGAAAAGAGAGCTACAAGCTATGCTGACCATATCAGGCAGTTAAGAAGATGAAAATGCTTGCTTGATTAAGGTCAGGAGAAAACACTGTGTGCATCTAGTCTAGCATCCTTCGTAACACTGGGCAGAGAAATTTATCCAGTGATTTCTACGTCAGGCCCAACAGCTTTTATGTTATCCATGATAAGACTTCTAGAAGACCATCTGATCTGGTTCAAACATCCATTTGACGAAGAATCTGTCAACTGTCTTGTGCAATTCCTCCCTTGCAAGAATATCCTCATTTCAGTAAATGTCCATCTGCTCCTTCTGTTTTTGAGAAAATGTGTACATTTAGCTACATGATTACTAGGTTTTATTATTTGTGATTCTTTGAATCGACTCCAGGTTTCTAAACCATTTCCAGATGATCCTAGAGGGACCCTAGTCTGTGCGTACAGCTATAGAAACATTTCCATCTTCCACAGGTTTTAACCCTAAATCCTCTTGTGTTTAGGGCAGCTGCTGTCACAGTAGTCTTAAAAAGAAGTCTTAAGTTGTATTATTGAGGTTAAAATCAATGGAAAGCCGTAATTTTTATATGGTTTCTGTAATGGCACAAGGAAGATAAAATTGGCAGCTTGCAATAGGAAGCTTAGGAAAGTGAATGTAGGGTAAAATCCTGAAATGAAGATTTACCAAAATCTCTATACAAAGCAAACTTACCTGATTTCATGCGCCTCAGTTGACACAACCCTCTTAGCCTCATTTTTCCAATGAGAGTCCAGCAGCCAGACCCACAAACATTTTTATAAACAGTGAAAGCAGCACAAAGTAAAGAAGAACAAGGCAAATGAGAACTGACTACTATTGATTTTATGATAAAGGCTCCATGGAGACCAGCTGCTAATTACCTTTCCAGAGGAGAGACTTGTTTAGCTTGGAGCCAGGGTTGGGTTTTTTTTCCCTCTTTCCTTTCAGGTACAATAGACTGCACTGCTAGGATTAGCATAGGATTTAAACTATAAATGTGCATTGGGACAGAGTTATGATTATTCATCCATTTTATTATGGTACTGCTAAAGACCAGGAAAGAATAAGGCAATACACAAAATAGACACTCCCTGTCCCAGCCACTTTGCCGGTGAACAACCTTTCTGGCAGACTTTAGCATCACTTTCTTTCCTTTCTAGTCAAAGTTATGCCAAAGCAGTATGCATCTGTCCATCTTCTTTTCCTTTCCGGTGCTGCATTTACATGCATTAATGACTTAACCCTGCCAGGTAAAGAGCATTAATGACTTAACGCTGCCAGGTACGAGCTCTCTTGATGCCCACTGCCTTCAGTGTGGGGGCAGAGGGGGGACACGGTGCTGTGTCACTGTGCTCAGCTCCTTTCTGAATAAAACCACCAAGCCCCGGCCATACAATCTGAGCTGTGCATGGTGGAAGACTAGCAAGTAGGGGCAAATGAGGCTTGAAAACCATCTGTTTGCTCGCCAGAGCCTGACATGGGCTGATTCAGTCCATGACATAGCTGCTGCAGCGTATGCTGTCCTGCCCAGATGATGTGAGCTGTTACTTATGGCAATAACAGGTGCAAAGCTTCCTGACAGAAGTGTTGTTTTTAAATCCCTGAGTCCCTTTAATAACCCAGAGAGGTGGCAGGCTGAGCTCTCCAAAGCCGTAGACCCACTTTGTACATGCAACCTGGGCAATTACAGATGCAAAACAAAGTGTGCAAGCAAAGTCGTGCTGTTCCTCGCTTCTCAGAATTACTGGGGATAGCGCACAGAAAGCAGGAGCATACAGAACAGGACGACGACATCATTAAACTTTGCAAACACACACGTTTTTCCCTGAAAACCTCTCTGCTGTTGCTAAGGCTGATGCAGTTTTGCTCTAAGTCCTGGTGCAGAGATCTTGCAGTTTTCTGAGCCACCTTGAGAAAGGAGATGAAAGATTGGGGACATTGGTGGCCACAGAGCACAAAGAAGTTGAACACTTAAATGCCTAATTTTGTACAAAATCTCCCTATACAAGACTTAAAACAGGCTGTGCCTGGAAAGACAGCCCATAGCTGCTTTCCGATTACCAATACTCACACCATCACTGTCCGTGGCATAAGGAAAAACGCTATAGCAGATGCAGCTCTATACAACCAGACGGAAGTAGACCATACAGGAAAATGCATGACTCCCTTTAAGTTACAAGCTGTAAGCACAAATGGAAATATGGTTTTGACCCAAAGGGAAGACTATGTGCAGTAAAACTTGGGAGTCTGCAAACACTGCAACTGCTCAAAGTAGACAGACTCTTCACTTAGTTGCTCTCCTCCTGCCTAGCGTGCGTTTCTTTATTTTCTTTGTGCTTGTATAGCAGCACATCTAGTGAACAGTGTAAACTAGAAACAATCATCACGATGATCTCGGTTCACACTTCAGCTCACACATAAACCAGCCTCTCTACCTTAACAAGCTGCTGCTCACGAGGAAGCCAGCACAATCACAAATTAACGATCTCTGCTTGGTTTTGATTCCAGATCTATGGTGCC
Source organism: Elanus axillaris (assembly GCA_026212715.1). Lineage (NCBI taxonomy): Eukaryota > Metazoa > Chordata > Aves > Accipitriformes > Accipitridae > Elanus > Elanus axillaris. Next base: position 2,784,898 of record JANZLQ010000007.1, read on the forward strand.
TTGAGATATATTACATCTAAAAATACTCTGTGTTAAGATCCCCCACATGCTTCAAGTATGGTGTTCTAGAAACGATCTATAATATTTCACACGTTAAAGAACAGCAGTGGCCTTGGTGAAGAACAGTTTGCTCATTTGTATTTATACGGGCTCCCAGCCTAGCGAAGCAGCCAAGGTGACTTTGGAGGAAAATGCTGCTGGAGTACAGCTGGTGCAATCTGGGCCCACAACTTTCTGTGCATGTCAAAAGTCATTTGCATATTCATTATCTTTTGATGAGCGCTGCGTGGTCAAGGGAAATGTACTTTCCCCTTTGGTGTATTTCTCAATTTGCTCAGCCTTCTGTAAATCTCCCGTGCTCTGTATCAGTGTGGGTAAAATTTAGTCAATTTACTGTATGGATTAGGTCCTTCCCCCCCAGATTACTGTGTTTTTAACTGTAAACAAAACATTTGCGGAGGCAGAGAGCCTGGTGGTGAGTTTGCTGGGGGCAAATACATAATTGTTAACTGTTTAATTAGGACCAGTCCATAGGACTTTTCTAAGAGATAGAAGGAGTTGTTGCTCACCAGGGTGGAGCAGCAGAGTGCCAACCAGTGTTAGAAATAAATCCAAGAAATTCTGGCGTCAGAATCTGTCCTCAGCTGAGGTTAAAAATCCCTCAGCTCTTCCGTCTTCATGAGGAATGCATGTGTTGTAGGAAGGTGAGACTTGAAGCAGTTTGTGATCCACTACTAAAAATGAAACAGAAGCTTCAGAGTAAAGGGATGGGACTCACCAGATGAGCAAACCACTGCAAGCAAATTTGGTGCTGGAGCGATCATGTTACTGCTGTGCTTAGTCTGACTGCTGTCCTGTAGTAACTCAAGGAACAGCCTGACTTGTAGCTCTGTAGGAACCATCCTGCATCTCTCTCTCAGAGCTACTGTTACAGGACAGCAATGCCACTTAGTGGCTTCACAAAAGCTGTTTTCTCATGAAAAATAAAAGCCTGTGTTAGAGAGCAAGGGACTCGACTGAATAGCAGCTCACTGCTGAATCCTGACCATACAGTTACATCACAGTAAAACAAAAATGCCAGCATGCTGCAGAATAAGAAGAATTGGTGACCACTCAAATTTTTGTTCTTCACCTTTTCCAGCTCTTACATCAGGCATAATGTCCAGCGGGACGTGCCCCGTCCCTGTGTGAGTGCCCACAGCAGACAGCCCATAGCCCATGTGCCCTGGGAGGCTGATGGGTGAGACAAGGCTTTGGACACTAAAGCCCACCTTGCCTTAAGAAGGAGCTCCAGCTAACAGTAGAATTAGAACAATTAACCACAATTAAGCAGGAAAGGCATTCTCAGGAGACAACCAGAGGCTATCTGGCTCTCACTATCTGCCGAGCATGTTCCTTCCCAGATTTGTCAAGGTGCTGTGCCATCTAGAGGAATTCAATACACATTTTTCCTTGCCTCTCCAAAGAGCTCCTGGTTCCGCTGGTGCCGGCTGGCGAAGCTGTGCAGGGTGGCTGCCGAAGGACCGAAGCAGTGAGCCCTGCGCCTGGGCCAAAAGCACTTCTGGCAGCCCCTGTGTCTGGTGGCCCTGCTCCAACACAGCACCAAGGCACAGCACCAAGTGTATTTGCACAAGTTCTACTAAATGCCTTTAAAATCTGCTGCCTTAACAGTTTGAATGTGCCTATCATGGTTTCTTTACCGCTTCAGTTTACATCCAGGTCTGATTTATGGAAATAAGGGCACATCTCTACCAAAACACCAGGCTGCTGCTGACAGAGATACCCGTTACTAGATGAAACAAAGGCTTAGTCTCTTTTTTGCTTTGCCATGTACAGCATCAGAAAGGGAACCACTGTAATTTCCATCTGCCAGTGACTACAGGCAGAGAGGGGCTTCATGGCTTTCTGTGTGAGGTAATTACAGAGCAAACTAATGCTAATTAACGTGGAATGGAAGCTGTGGCCTACAAAGAGAGGCACTGGGTATATGGTGGGTGGATGTTGCTATTGACTGAAAAGGGTTATTTAATCTTTAAAAAAGTCGACTTGCTGCAAAATTTTGCCTTCGTTCCTTTCCTGCTCAACAACACCTCAGGCTTCACCTGCCCCCTGAGCTGGCCAGCTCAGCTGGACATCCTCAGCTCTCTCCTGCCTGGCCTGCCAGTCCTGGCACACGTCTGCCTCCTCTGACTGACAGCCATCCAACGCTGATGGCCTGCCCATGGCTTTCCTTTGCATTGCCAGAGTAACCCTGTGCTCTCAGCCCTCCACAACTCCTTTAAGCATCCTAATGCCTATGCGATCCTCACCAGCAGAGAGATGAACCATAAAGGAATAGAAAAAATTAAGTCCATCCTATTTTCCCTAGGAAAAACGCAGGAATTCCCCAGGTTCTTACCAGTTTGAAATCATCAGATGACACTTCTATAGCCTACTTTTTGACTTGTCTCCAGTTTTGATGCCCTCCGCTCCTGATTTTCTCCCCAACAACCAGCGGGGCACTTCTGTGTGGCTCCCAGAAAAAGGGTTGGTCTCTTCTGGCAGGAGGTGGCTGTTGCCAAGTGACTATCAGAGTGCAGCGTTTGTTATCGGAGCCGTCACCTCACGCCATTTGGAGTCTAGGTACGAAAAAAAAGAGTGGAAATGAAGTGTTATTGCTACAAGAAGTAGCAATCCCTTAACATAATTTCATTCTGTGCTTTTAAATTAGCATGTCTTCTGGAGGCCACTTGGTAAGCTTTACTCCACTTTCTGAGAAGTCATCAAAGGACACCAGCTGCAAGATTGATCTGATGGTGAGCTAAGGACAGTTGGTGCAGATAAAAAAAGAAAGAACTTAAAGCTTCACCTGTCACTTGAAATGGTCTTTACTGGAAGTTTAAGTGGGCTTTACTGGAAATTTTAAACCTTCTCGACTCCTGGTGTTGAAAATACTTGCTCTGTTCTTAGAGGCTGAAATGCTGAAAGTGGAAGCACCAAAGGAACATAGAAAAATTGTCCTCACACTTGGATTTTCAGCTGGTTTAGGTGGTGACCTTCAGACACGGTGTCTCCAAAAGTTAAATATCAAGGGGAATATTATTAAGCAGGTTTAGATTTCACAGGAAAAACTAACTAGCAGCTTGAAGGGATTACTTGTCTCGTCTCCTGTGGTGCAATAGTTTAGAAACCGCAGCTCTGCCATAGCTATAGGAGGAACCCAAATAAGCAGAGTCCTTTCTTTCCTGACATGAACTCCTGAAAGGTCAGTGGAGTTGCACTGATCTGCACCAACTGAGGATCACCCATGGCATTTTATTTAACAAATGGCAAGCATTCCTGTTCTAGAAACAAATACATGGGCTGTACCTGAATTGAAAAGTTCAGGTGAATTTTGTCAATATTCACCTCCACTTATTAAACAAAAAATAAAATACTGGAGTGAAAGATGTTAGCAAAACCCTTCAGAGGTTATACCTTATTTAAAATTTATGGAAGAAAGAAACAGCTTTACCTTTGCTCCATTGTTGGTTATCTGGAGCTTTTAGTCTACATGTCATTGCATTGATGAGAGGCAGCTGCACAGACTGCTCTTTTCTGATGTTTCACTATTTGGTTAGCAAGTTCACAGCAAATCTAGAGAGCTCTTCCATGTCACACTTTCAAAGAGGAAGATGATCTTTCAGATCCAGAATGAATTTACTTTCTCCTAATTTTCCAGCAGGTGAGGTCAGGGTCTCCCAGGCTTGCGCTTGCAGAGGCAGACAGCCCCACTGTGCCCAAGTGCTCTAGGCACTGGGCTGAGATCTGCTTCTGACTGTCATTAACTTGCTGAGCAACTCTTAGAGAAGTTATTTTCCTTCTGTCTTTTTATCCATGTCCTGAGCGTGTAGGGGCATACAGCACGCAGGGTGGAAATGAGCTCTCACTGCATTTTCTTTCCTTCTGGGACTCCCACAATGTACTCAAAATGATTGATTTTTTTTTTTTTTTTTTTTTGCAATGAACTGCACAAACCCTTGTCCTCTCAACCTGCCCAGTTCCTCATCTCAGCCTTCACAGGAGAACAGAAATAATTATTTCAGGGAATAAGTGATGACCTTAGAAACACTGCTTAGGCACCAAAGCTCTTTGTATTTTATTCTAATCCCACAGTACCTGAGGCCTACAGAACAAAGCAGAGCATGTTTTAAGGTATAAAGGATTAAATTAGGCAAGTACTCCAACCATATCATTTCAGAACCAAAAGGCAGGTAGTCTATACATACGTTCAGCTGAATTCACCCCTGAAAAAGATGATACAACTCCTCTGACTGTAGCTATTTCTGCCTTCCTCAAGCCAAACACAGCTGTGCTTAATCACTAGAGTAGACTAGTAAAGCGGGTTCAGTCAGTGCCTGGTAAGAAACAGCACCACTAACTTGAAAGTCAAATTAGTAGACAAGGATAATATATATACACATTCTGATATATGATCTATTTATCCAAATTAGCCTGTGTTCTATGAGAGAAGAGTAAGTAGAATGGAGTTACTGTGTGTAGGGAAATGAGATTAAAATGCAGCTAAATAACTGGGTAAATGTGGCTGAGTAACTGGTTCCCTTCTAGAGAAGGAAACAAAAAGGACAAAAAGTCAAGTCTCAAGCCTTGGAATGTAAAATTTGTGCCCAAAGACATGGCAATTAGCAGACTGGTAGTCAGGATCACATGTCAGATCAAATCTGTGCTATTTTAGTTGGCCAGTTGCTAACTTGCTGGGTGTCTACAGGCATGTAGGCAGAACCATATGCAAATATTAGAAGCAAGGCTTGCAGAGGGAAGAGGGCTTACGCTTCAGGTCTGGCATTTGCTTGCAGAAGCTCAGCTTCAGGGAGGAAGAAGCGGGGGATTTACAGATGTGTAGATAGGAAGCAGGTGGTGATACCATTTAAGACAGCTGGTTATCAGCAGGTAGCATTATAATCTTTCTTTTTTTTCTTTTTTTCTCCCCTCTGCTCTGAAGCTCAGAGCTAAGCTTGCAAGCCCATTCCTGCTGTGACACAGAGGAGCAAGGACTAGCCCAGCTCCCCCCAGCTCCATGTACAGCAGTGCACTGTCCCCAGCAGCAGCTCTCACTGTCCTGAGCCGGAGGAGACTCTGAGGAAATTGCTTCTCATTTCAGCTGGTGTTTTTCCAGAAAGAAAGTTTCATAAAAAGCAATTACCCGTGGAATTTCTTCCTTTAGCTGAGGGTTTGGCAGACAAATTAATAACTGAGGCAAGATTAGGCTGCTAAATGCCTAATGGCCTGCTGCTTCATTTGTGAGACTGTTGTGCGATTCCCTACCAACCATAGTATTCTTTGTTTACCTGCAAGTACTTTTATAGAGCAGTTTGGGCAAATGTATACTTCTACGAGGTGTTAAAGGGCCCGCTTTAATAGTCGTTTGTAAGAATTCTCCTGGTTTTTCTCCAGTAAAATGTAGTCATTCTTGTCCAGATGTTGATCAGAGTTGGTTAGGGCTTTCAAAGCTCTACTCTGAGTAGGGTGACATCTCTGCCTCCTGCAGTTAGGTCTGTCTAATGATTCACACTATATGTTTGCTGTGTGACTCAAAGAATGAACTCTCTTACATTCCTTAACCTTTTCACATTCACCAGTCAATCCTGCCTTGTGTTCCCACTGTAACAACTTCTATATGCTATCCTCTGCAAGGACCATTGTCACATATGTTGTCTTTGCCTATTTGAGATTCTGAGTATTATGACATTATTATTATTATTATTATTATTATTATTATTATTATTATTATTATTATTATTATTATTATTATTATTATTACTTAGGTTGGCACCTAGAAGCCCAGATGAAGATAAGGGCCCCAACATGCTGACTGGTGTACAAACATGCAAGACATCGCTGACCTTGAGGGCTTTCAGGCTGAACAGACAGTGGAGATAAAAGGTGAGGCAAGCAGCAGTGAAAAAGGCATTATTCAATGCAATGAAAAGGATTGCCAGTAAAGTCAGGAATAGTGACCAAGCTTCCCAAATCCCCATCCATGACCCTATCCCCTTGGTCAAGCTTCCTTTGGCTGATATGAAAGAGTCTTTCCTGCTTTGTGTCTTGCCTCATGGAAGAAAATCATAGGAAGTCATCGTAACAGCAACAACATGAAGATTACAGAACAAGACTGTCCCTCAAGAGAAACTGGGGCAACTGCATAAAGTAAGTTGCATGTTCTAGCCTGGAACATCTGTTTTCATGTCCTGATCTCTCCAGAAGACATTAATTCATTGTATCCCTATTGCAGTTGTCTTCATGCACTGAATTGTGGCCCTCTAGTAGAGCCATGCCCATGTTTCCTCTTATGCAGGTCTGCTGTTTAAATCAAATAACATGGAGGAATGTATTTCATACACACGCACCCCCAAGCATTGCTCAGTCGCTGCTCCAAATCCCCTTCCCTCTCTAGACTGTAGCTGAACACTAACAAAATGTAGGGGAATGACAAAAGACAAATGGGCCAGAGCTTACTCCCACTAACAAGAGCCTGCTCTTAGCTTTCCTAACACATGTTTTTGGTTGAAGCAATGCAGCTTTCACCATAAAGAGCATATATCTTTTAACACGGTCACCTTGTTGCTGTTCTTTTACATGTGTTCCCTTTGTATTCATGTAATCAGTCTGTTTGGCAGATGAAAAAATAGTATGACATGTGGGTCCTTTGCAGACAGCTGGGAACGGTGACACTCCTCTGTCATGAGCATCTCTGCATACAGAGGGCTGGATCACTACACGAAACAGGACTTTCTAAGAAGTGGATTAAAAGCTTAAAGTAGCAGTACAGGCAGTGTAAAACAACCATCCCTTCAGTTAGTGGTGACTAGAGAAGAAAAAAGATATAAAGTAAGAAGTCTTAAAGCAATTTAAATAAAATAATTGGTTTAAGAAATTGCTGGTGTGCCTGGAAATATCTATGCCCACACACAAATGTGCAACTTTCCCAAGGCCTCCGTGCAGTTGCAGAGATGAGGGCAGAACTTTTGCTTTCCACAAATTGCAGAGTGCTTGACCTGAGACACATCCATTTGCCATGGATTGTCCTCCCATCAGAAAGGGGAACATGGAAGTAGTGACAGGTGAAGGTCTGCAAATATATGCTTATTTCTTTAGTGTACTATAGCTATATAAGATTTGATCTTAGTTTTCCTTAATTCCAGTCCTTTTCTTTTAACCTTTTTCTCATTCTTCCACTTCCAAGAGGAATACCAGCACTACAGGTAAAAAAAAAAGTCCTCATTTCCATTCCAATATATACTTCCATATATTTCTATTTCTGTGCACAAAAAGCTTGTTATAAAATATTTGTAAGCAGGGAAACTAGAAGGCAGGCCCTGAGTCTTTAGGATTGCATTTTAACAAGCATGAAATGTAGCTGTCACTCCTTCTGGAATATAGATTCAATGCCCCAGTCCTTTAAACATGCAATAAGTTTTGTTCACATATCTTCTTTTAAGAAACATTCGCTTTCCTCAGAGGAACTGGTCATCACTACTGGCAGTCACTACTTTCAAACCTCTGGTTTTCTGAAGCCTGACTACTCTTGGATAGACCTGAATCTTTTTAAGAGTTGTATGGCTGCTAATGTTCACGCCGATGGTTAAACCTAGAGAAAGAACTGGTGAATACAACCAGATATGGTATGAGTGACAGTGTAGCATGCACCATGTTTTTGACAGCAGTTGCATTTGTCTTATGAGATTACTCACAGCAGCTCAGCAGTTTCAACCTGAACGGCACAGTTATAGCTGGGGGACAATATTTAAACATATTCCGAACTGTTCCTGTTTATGGAGAGAGACATTTTGTCACAAACTTAGCAATAAAACCTCTCCTAGGAACCAACTCAGTCCTGGTTTTGCTTTATGGCAAAGGCTGCCAGCACCTGTACATTAGAGATCAAGCCTGAATATGGTTAAGAAAAAAACAAAACAAACCAGAAAGAAGACAGAATCTCTATTTTTTAAAATTTAAAAACTTTCAGAAAGATCACTAGATTTATAAAAATAATAGTTTGTGCAGAATTCCCAGTAATTCATGCCATGTAGACAGTGAAGTCAGTCCCTGAATTTACATTCCTCAAGACACAGAAGGGATTGTGCTGTGGATTTTCAATAGCTGCATATTTTTGCCAACTGCCTTTCAAACACCACCTTGTTTAAAGACACAGGAATAATATATAGTCATTATAATTAAAGCTCTGAAGGGTGAAGTCCAAGGAAAGCTTTGGAAGCTTTCACTGCTTCAAAAGATGTGATTTCACCCTTCCACGGGGAGTGGAGAGGAGAAATCCTGGCTTGCTTTCTAACACCGAGCAATCAGTGCTTGCACTTCATCAAAACTATAGATGAGCTTGTGGTGGACCTGTCCTCTTTAGAAAGTGTCTTCCAAGGCTGACAATGTGTTGTGCTGCTTCGCAGCCTGCCCTCAAAGCTAATCAGCATGTGTCCTAACGTGAAACAGCTGAACAGAACTGCTCTTGCTAGTGACACTTCCCTCCTAACACTGCAGGTGTCACTGCAAAATAGAAAATCTGCGTGTAACAGATGCAGTTCTGGTGGTTTTGCGGGGGGTGTGTGTGTGTGTGTGTGTGTACACAAGTAGGGTTTACGTGAAAATATTTGTCCTCTGATGATAGATTAGAAGCTATCCTCTATTCTAGTACTGCTGCTTGAACTGTATTTTGCAGTCACAGTTCTCATAGGATGAACAAAAAGTTGATGTTATAAAGGCAGATTTTTCCCTCTCCTGTGATGTTGCCATTTGTTAGAGAAAGGCATAGCATTCCTGGTCTGCAGAACCAAAGCTTTGCTTTGACAAATGTAGTGGAGCGGTGACAGTTCAGTGGTGTAAAAAAGCAATTTGTTTCTGTATCCATGGGGATATGATTGTCCGTGGAGTTGTATCTTTCAGGGATGCCTAAGTAATTCTGTGCAGAAGGAGGTTCAAATGCTTTAATTAATGTGGGTATACCCAGTCCACCAAGCTATTAGGACAATAAATCCTAAATTAGGACTGTAAATCCACAGCAGGCTCTTGTCTAGAAAATGTGAGAGGTATCTTTGCTGTAGCACACATACATAAGACAAGAAGATTGTCTCCTGTCTCAAAGGTTCATTGTTAGCATAAATGTATTAAAGAATGTGAATCAGATATTTTAGTTGTGAGGTCAGCTCAGACACCAAGCGAGATTCGCCTTTCACTCAGGAATATAATTTTTTGCTTGTTGTCTCATTATGTTCTTGCTGTATGATTGGAAGCCACTGTGTGAAGGCCAAAAAAACCCAGCCTGCCACATTCCCCTGTTGCAAGAAAAAATATCTAATTTATCCACAAACAACCTTATGTGTCCTGTAGTATTATCACTGCCCACAACCCCAGATCTGCCACGCAAGATTGAATTACGAGCCACAGAAACTGTCTATTCCAAGTGTGGGTTGATAGGAGCCACAGATCTGAACTGAAGCATTTCCCTTCTCACATCATACAACCACCTCTCTTATATTTGCCTTCTCTTTTCTAGATGGCTCTTACTTTTCATTTCTGCTCACAAAGCCATGCACAAGCATAGTTACTAGTGAAAATCAATAGCAGGTTGGTTCCTAGCTCCTCACTTAGCCATTTTGGAAAATATTCTTGGCTTACTGATACATTCTGGAGGCTAAATACCCTCCAAAAATCCAGTTCAGGATCCTGTAGTCTGCCCTCCAGTGCCTAGCTCCTTTCAGTCAACAGGGGTGTTCATAAAGGAAAAAAAGCAAACCCTTGATTTTTTTGGGGGGGTGGAGAGGTCGCATTAATTGCAAGTATTTATGCCTTTGAAACATCCCTAGGGATATATTTTTGTAATATGAATTTTGGTGCTTAAATGACTCATATAACTTTAAAATCCAGCTCCAGCTCCTATAACTGCTGCTGGCAGCAGGTACCATAGAGAAATAGGATTAGGAGCACTTATGTATTAGCCATTAAATTGCCTTTATTCCATTTGTTCTTTTTCTTCTAAGAAGAACGTATTCTTTGCAATCTTACAGGTAACAAAAACTATGGGCGGTATTAAAGCAGTGGGTCTATCTTTTGCCCTTGGGTGTGCTTGTGCGGCTCTCACTAATGTCTATGGGGATACTGTGCCTGTATGCTGGGCAGAAACTTAGTCTTCAGGAGAGCTGATGAGCTGGAAGTCAGCCCAGAGCTACAGCTGTGGCTTCATCAGCTATAGTCCCACTTAGCTGCCTTGGGGGAAAATGCAGACAGACCTCTCCTAGCTATGTGCTACCTTACCCTTTCGCTTGCTGCTAATAGTTGGCATGGAAGCGAAGAATAATCTGGTCTGAAAAAGCCGGTCCACCTCCAGCCTCAAGTCAGGAACAGCTGTACCTGTGTCTTGCAGTGTAAAACTTGCCCCCTGCCCCAGTTATACCCAATGCTATCCTGCTATATGCTAGTGATAACTCCTGCCTAGATAGGAATGATCACTTCTTTTTGTTGAATAGCATCATGCTTTTCCAGGACATTGCTTCAAGTTGTCAAGATAATTTTGACCAGCTAATGAGATCCTCTAAACCCCATTTTCAGATCTTTTCAGATTGTTTGTTTTTTTTGTTGTTTTTTTTTTTAAAATGTGGTACATATTGTCTCTGTTACAGAAAATACAGACAAGAACCAGATGTAAGACAGAGCCTGGTAGAATCCTGCTTGGTGCAGCCTTTCACTTCAGTGATAAACCCACTGGTAAATATTCCCCTCTGCAGAGTTTCTCAGAGTTTTTATGTTTTGTGGTACTTTCCCTAGGTGGCTACTGATAATGACACATGAGGCAGTCAAAAGCCTTATTGTCTCTGATATCTCACCATGGAAATTCAGTTAAAGCAGCAGATAAAGTAAAAGTTATGCATCAGCAACTTCTATGCATCCCATGTGAAAATTTCACACCTCCTCTATGTCTAAACTAAATGCAACCATGGTAGGAAAATGCTGGATTCAGTGCACTCTGATAAGGAAGGGGACCGGTAGACTTTCCATCCCAGCAATACTCTAGTGGGATAATCCAATAAAATTGCAAGGTGTTAGATGGTGAACACTTGCAGCACCTTTAAATACTGAGAATTTCCTCCCCCTTTGTAATTTTCTATCCTTCTCTAAGCTCAGGGAAGTTCTAGGAATCCATTCAAGCAATTCTAATTAAGCACTCGAAGACAGGGAAAGTAGGGTAATTTTCAAAGGTACTGAGTGTCCCTGGGTTCCCGTAGAGAACCTAAGCAGGTTATAGGCATCTAACTACAGGGAATGAAATGTAAAAACGTTGGCCTACAAGTGCAGTTCTGTGCTTGTGGCAGGGAAAACAGCTAGCACAGAACATTGCAGGGACAGCATTTCCCTGTGGTTAAATCACACTGCTTCACTGCATCCAGATCTCTGGAAAGAAATCCAAATGCTACAGTCAAGGCTACGTTAGCTGCAGAGTAATCTCCTAACACAAAGGTCGGGCTGCAGTCAGATTTCAAGCACCTGTGAACTCCTCAGGATCACTGCTTCTCTCTCGGACATTTAAAACTTTATCAGATAGTTTCCAAGCTGTCTCTTTTTTTCTGAGTGTGTGCCTGTCATTTCTGTGCACAGTGATTCTTGTCTGACAGCCAAGTTGTTGAACAAGAGGGAAAACACCCAAACAGTTATTATTACTCCTCCATGCACACTTTGAATTGGGAGCTGCTGAGCCAACTCTGACCTTCTAGCAAGCAGAAGATGATACTAGGGATCTCTGCCGGGTCCTGAGACAGGGCACAGGAGCCCAGCTTTTGTCGGTTGCCAGGTCAGATGGATCTAAACAGGTCTAAAGACAGACATAATCTAGAAGGCATGGGACAGGATATAGGTACCTAAGCTATGGCAAGTGCTTCCACAGACCAGTAGATGGTGATCTTACCATTAACTGTCAGCAGCCAGAGGTATCTCCGAAGGCATCTTCTTTACCTGGTGCTCTAGTACCAAGGTGAACCTCTGGTCACTGTGTGCCATCCTTAGCTCAGCCTCTCACAATCCTGGCAGTGCAGGTGTCGTGGTTTAACACCAGCCAGCAACTAAACACCACGCAGCTGCTCACCCCCTTCCCCCCCAGCGGGATGGGGGAGAAAATCGGGAAAAGAAGTAAAACTCATGGGTTGAGATAAGAACGGTTTAATAGAACAGA
>JANZLQ010000007.1:2798430-2809036 GCA_026212715.1 Elanus axillaris
CTTTTTCCTTTTTTTTTTTTTTTTTGCTGCACACAGAATTGTGTGAGCAGTTGAAAAATAGTAAAAGGAATTTTAAAAAAAAAAATTCATAACCATTTTTTTCCCTACTCTCAATCAGCTTTAGGTGCAAGTCAGGGCAAGCTGGCTGATCAATGCAGGAAGAGAGGATAAAGCTGTACCACAATACTCTTCTCCTTCATATGTGTAAATGCACACCTTCCTGAAGTCAGTTAGGGATTGGAGCCTCTGAAAAATGGTGTTGTAAAAAGAGCATCATTAATATCAGCTGCTTTCCTGCTGTTTAGAGGTACTAGCAGCATTTCAAACTGCTTTTTTTTTTTTTTTTTTTTACTGTTCTTCCTTATTTTTTCTCTAAGGTAAACACTCTTATGTAAGAGATACTTCATTTCCAGTTTCTAGTAAGGAGCACCCTCTTGGTAACCACTCTCAGAGGAAAAATAAGAGGTGATGATGAACTCACGATGATGAATTAAAAAGCTAGAATAGCAGTGGGAAAGACTAGGCTGGAAAGACCAGGCTTTGCTCTCTGGTGCTTACACATTTTGTTGATAGTGCCTCTGAGTGCTCAGCCCACAGAGCTGCTGCTAGCACCTTTGCAAAAATTGATTGTGAAGTATGCCTTTGAATTGGCTCGAAGGCACTCTTGTAACACATTTTTCAAATGGGTATAGTTAAGCTTAAAGTTTATGATTACAAAACTGTTCCTGTAAGGCATTTTGAAGTTTTCTTAATCATGTGACAGCTGGACCACACTGGATAGGTGTAGAGCTGAGTAAATATATGTTTGATGGAAGATATATATAAAGCTATTGGAGCCTCTTTTGAGGATGATGCAAGAAATTCCAGAAAATGTGACCTTTTCAAATGACATAAACCACTGTTTTAATTGTGCAAGAATATTAGAGACATATATTAGTATTAGTGTATTAGTATATTAAAGATTAGTATTAGTATATTAGAGTATATTGGGCCATATCAGATAAGATAGCCTGGGGTGAGCAAGATCCTAGATGTCTAGGAAAGTGATATCAGCACCCACTGAAGCGTCTTTGTTTAGGAAAACCCCAAAGGATATTTGCTACAATATCAACATCTCCATGCTTTCCATTTCTCAGGTTGGGCAGTGATTATTCATAGCTATTTAGCCCAATATTAGCTTCTGCAACCTGAGCTATGAGTGTGCTCCAGTAAAATCTGGACCACCGGACTTCTGCCACTGCACTGCTCAGCACTCAGTACAACAAGGATGCCGAAACTGCTAGGTTAGAGGAGTAATTTCACTTGTCAGCTGTGTGTGAGGGTAAGAACAGGCTGCGTGCAGGATCTGGAAAGAACACATCTGCGAACCTGCAGGAAAAGAGACAACGTGCAGCCAGAGTGTATTGTGCTAATATTTAAATAATATGTCTGTGCAGGACAAAAGTTCTCACCTCTCCTGGTATTTCACATGATTTTATTGCTACTACCAGGAACATAGAAAACTGTTGCTGCTGTTTTTCCACACTTCATAGGAAATGGTTGCTCTAGGCAGATTTTAACCTTTGACTTGTCCTGGCTAGTATTTTAGGTTGACAGACAGATTCTGAGAGAATGAAAAAGATGCATACAGATTTTTTCATAATTCTTGTGCAGGGATCCCTTCCACTACTAGTGTGGCTAAAGCATGCCACTGCAAACACTGTAGCCATCTAATATAAACTTCTATTCCCTTTACTCCTGCACTACTGGACAAATGGATGGATTATTTTAATTTGTTTTATTTTTGATGATGTGTCATTCCTAGATATTACAGTAGAAAATTTTTGATAACTTCAATTTACATTTAACTCATCTTAAGTAGCATATTCTTATAAGCCTGTGAAATGGCAATTATTAGAGATTGCCTTTTATTTCACTGCTATTATTACTATATTATTCTTCTTCTTACTTAGGTTGCCACCTAGAAGCCCAGATGGATATGCTGTAAGAATTTATTATATTGCCTTTTTTTGACTTACAGCACTAGAAGTCAGTCATAAATTGTATGCATTAGCATGTTGAAGAAATGAATGTAAACCCAAATGTTAAATATGAGTATATATACTATGCAATTCCCTTCAGATCACAGACTTCAAAATTAAGTACTTTCACTACATATTTGGTCCTTCCAATGTCGTGAAATGACAGCCTTCGTTCCTAACCAGGGTTTTGGAGCAACCAAATAAATTCCAGGGGTATAAGGTAAGTAGCTCTTTTGTATTCCTGAATTAATTTTGATCCCTAGAGTTCAACAAGAATTTAGACTCTCCAACAGAGTGCTAGGAAATTTCTGCGGTCAGAGAAAGTTTATTCTCTATTTCCATCTCAGCCCCTATTCCAACAAGAGTTAGTGAAAAATACATGAGAGGAATATATAAAATCCAGAAATTGTGGATGGCAACCATTCTTATGTGCACATATTAGAATTATTTTTTTTTATAGCATCAGGTAGGTTTGAAAGCAAGAGTAAGACAAAAGGAGAAAGAGATCAGGGTGTTTTTTTTAAGAGCTCTGAGGCAGCTTAAATCTTCTCATGAAGGAAAATGGAAAGCTCATGCTTCTCTTTCTGGTAGTCTCAGTGGGTCCTCACCCACCCTGACCTGTTCCTACTAAAAATGTCAGTAAGTAGCTGCTTCTATTTCATTTGAGACAGCTGAGACTTCACTACTGCACTCTTCCGTGAACATCTGCAATGCTGTAGAAAGAGGTGCAAAACTGAAAAAAGGTTTTCTTTGCTATTAGCTCTCAGAAAACCCTCTCCTGTTATCTGGGAAAACACCTGGGACTGCTTCTTAAACACAGATCAACCCTCTGCATCTTAGTGTGTTGTATGGTCATCTGACTAAAAGCTGATTCCTTTGACCGCTCCTGAGTGAATGTCCTAAACCTGAATTTTCAATGTTCTTTCACTGGACTGGGGACTTTGTTATCCTTTGTACAGCAAAATGCTGCTAACTCCAGCCCTGATCCTGCAAAACACTTAAACACATGCTTAAACTTATCTGCACATGTGCTTTGCTGCAGAGGAGCCAGTGCTCAGCAGCTTTCAGGTCCATTATCTGGAGGGAAAGTGTTTTGAAATATGCCATGAGAATTGCAGAAAACAATATTTTTTCAAGCAGACCAACACAGAGGAAAATATTTTCTTTTGTTTTCTTGGGCAGGAAGGAAATGGAGTGGAAAGACAGTAAAATCTAAGCGTGTTTGACTCAAAAGGTACGTCACAGCTGTCAGCCTGTTTTCTGTGTTAGCAGCGATTACGAACAGCCTGCTGAAAGAAGAGTGGCTGGTGCAAAGAGTTGGAGCAGATTTAACTCAGCCATTTTCCTCATGTTTCATTAACACAATACTGAATTCATGCTGGACTGGGAAAGATCAACAAGAATGACAACAAGGGTCAAACATGAAGTGAAGGGGAAGTATGTCGCCCTGGCACGGATGGTAATTACTCTGTGCAACATGCATCAGATCCGCATCTCGGTTTCTGTACAGCCTGTCTTTGTGCTCAGCAGGTAATGAATCACCACCATTCCTGGCAGTCAACTGACACTAGAAGAGGAAAGTGATTGCCTGGTCTTGAGCTCTGTGGACATGTTCCATGGAAATAAGGGTGTACTTTAGTTGATTTTTTTACTCTGAAACCACAACGCAGTTTAAAAAACTTAATTTATACCAACCTGGCTAGATTCTCTGTATCTCTAGGGGACGCAGGTGTCCTGCAAGACCTGATGCAGAAATTGTTCCTATTACTCACCGGCACAGCAAACTTAGGACACATATTCAGGTAATTAAGTATCCTGCACTATTGCCTTCTCTTTCTCTCTATATTCAGATTCAGCCCATAGCTATTTGAAAAGCAGGAAACCATAAGAATAGTAGAAAAAGGAGACTTCACACACCCAATTTATTTTTTGCACCTTATCGAGGCCAAGAAAGCAGTACCTTTTACAACACGATTGGATAGGTACTTCAGAAGTGCTCAGAAATGTGAATCTTTTCTCAGAATCTGTATAAGCAGATATACAGATAAACCTGATATACAGATCTACCTGATACACAGGCGAATATGCAGGAATAAATATTACAGAAGAAGAAGATTAAATAGATTATAGAGAAATATTAGTCGGACATTATTTAGGAATGTATTGGTTACTACAGTAGAAAATTTAGTTGAATAAGAAGAACATAGTTTTTTCTGTCTACCATGTGTAGAAGTACATAATTTTGTCCAGTTTCATTATGGGAGGTAATTCCTCTCCCATTCATATACACAGGCATGTACCAACAAATTGTCATATTAATCTCTGCCTCTCTTTTCTCCCAGGGTAGAATTATTGATTGTAAGCTTTTCTTTTGATATTTTTTTAAATTAAGTAGAGGTTGCCTTACTCCTTTCATTAGAAAGGTACATGGATTTACTTTCCTTGTTTTGTAACCTTGGTTTAAAAATACCTAATTAAAGAATTTTTTTTTCCACACACTCCTAAGGCAGGTAGCGGTGAGGTACCAATGTAAAGACCTTAGTATTACACACAGAGTGGCAGACAGCATTTAGTATTAAGGACTGTAGTTTCACTAAATCAATTATAATAATGCCTCTACTCCTGAAATATGAATAAAAATTACTAATACACTAATAATATTTAATGAAGGATTATATCTACAAAAACATTTAGCAACTTCAGTACTGCGTAAAGGCCTAGTGTAAAGTTGAAAATTTAACTCTTCATTCTCCTGCTTGTTTGCCACATGACTTCTGGAAGCATGTAAATTTTCTGCAGATCATGGTTTTCACCAGTGAAATTGCAGCACGACAAAGACTCTGAAGGGCAGAGCAGTGAGATCCCCTGAATCCACAACCAGATGTTTCATTTCCATCTCCCTAGTCTTTAGTGTACAAACCTGCATGTATTCTGACAAGCTAAGCTTTATATTAAGGCAGTATGATGATCCTCCTGCAACACCTTGCTCTTTCAGCTACTGACTTAATAGACTGGGCTGGCAGAAGCTCAGCTTCATCTCCTTCCTCTTCTTGAGGCAGTTTCACTCTGCCTATTTCCCCATTGCACCCTATAGCAAAATTGTCTTAACTTCTCTTGATGTTGCATTTTGTACACAGTAATTACACAGCATTGGACAGAAAGACTTACCGTGTTCATTACTTATTCAGGCATTAGGCAGGACATAGGAAATACATGGTGGCAGCAAGTTACGGTGCCAGGAATGAATCATGTTTTGTAGTAACTCTGCATCAAGAAGGAATCCAATTGCAGAATATATCCTTCTCGTCCCACCCCAATGGGAATGCAGCAGCCACTTGGCTACAAAGTCATTCTTGCTCTCCCCAGCCAATTAAAAAAATAAATCAGTGGTATTCAGCATCTTCAGAAGTTGCTGAAAATCTTGAAGGTTCACCACCTGAAGAACTATATTAGATACAACTATTTGCATTCTCAATAAATTCCCCTTTGAAAGTAGCATTTTCATCTTGTACTGAGTTGGCATAGCTTCACTTGGTTTTCTCAATATTAAATGTTGCTGTTATCAAAAAAGCTTTGTTAAAAATACTGGTTAGCACAACTGCATACAAAAAGCAATGAGAAAGGGAAATGATTTCTCCTTGAAGTGAATGCTGCCTGTGAACTCAAGGATTTGATCATTTTGGCTATAATTAATCTAGTGAAGAGATAGAAGGGCTAAATCATAGTCCCTCTTCATGCTTTCTTTCCATTAAATGAAAGAGAATAGCTATTGACCTTTTGCCAGCAGCTAAAACAAATTGGTATGTTCAGGCCACCGTTTATATGTAGGGGAGAAAAGAAGTGCCCTATAAAACATGCTTACTAGGAAGCCCATCCATTTGAAGACTATTGTCAACTTCTGCCTTTAAAGGCTAAGCTTATCCAAAGCCCCTACAGTGACAGGATTCTTTCACTAACTTTAGTAAAGTTTGGGGCCAGCTCTGATGATTATACCAGTAAAATAATATCCAGCTTCTGGGATTTGGAGTCTCAGCTTTGGGGCCTCTTCCTGTGGGTAGGTGAAAGGATGAAGATGTGAGCTGTCAGCTGGATGGTCCAACCCCTCCAGGGCAGCTGGAGAAAATCTGAACTGTGGGAGCTGGAGACACACACCAGACACAGATGCAAACCGCAGGTAGGAATGGTACCTATGCAAGCAGGTGTGCCCCTGCATCCTCTTTCAATAGAAAGGACAGCCTGAAGGAGAAACTTGGGGTGTAGACGGTGGCTCACGACCCTGTTATTTTAGTCCTTGATTTAGACATCAGAGGACCCAGGACCTGATAACTTATTTACAGGGAACAATTTCATTCCTGGTTTGTTTTTCCCTCTGCATTTCTATGCTAGACATGTCCATGACTGAAATGCATGTGTGGTTTTATATTCACTATGCATTCTCTACTAGTTTACTAGGAATTTCTCTTTGACTTATGGAAGGGTTTTGATTTCTTTATTTACCTTTGCTTTCCTTGACAGGAGGAGGGGACTAAATGCTGCTGTCATGATATTGCTGCAAAACTAAGAAACTAGTTTGCCTGTGGACACATCTACCTAAAAACTGAGTATCACATAAAGGAGTAGCATAACTGGTTTTCTACACTAACAAAAAGCAGAGCTCCGTTAGGCCAGCAGCTGATCAACACTTAAGCTGTATGTTAGACACAAGATTTTAAGGAAAAAAATCCCCATTCCCTCCTCCCCACAAAGGAAAAGAGTCAGGGGATATGGATCAAATTTTGCAAAAGATGATGGTGATTTTTGGTAGTGTTGAAAATGAGAAGTTTATATGAAATTATTTATCTATTTCTACATTAACTTAAATGATGAATGCAGTTTCAGCAAGATCTGTGGAGACAAGGCAGGTAGGGCTCATAGAAAATCTCTCACAGCATCTTCCTTTCCTTTGATCTCTAATGAAGAAATCACTACAAGTTTGGGACTCCTGACAGAAAAGGTCATGTCATAATCTATGTAAAATTTATTGTGCAGAGTCTTGGGGGGCCTTTAAGATACAGAAAAAGTTGGGAGATGGTATAGGAATGGGGATGTGATGTCTTAGGTTTACAATTTGTACTTTCTTTTCAGATCTTACAGTTTTGCTAAAAATATAACCATAGGCCATTTTGTAGAATTCCCAAGCCACTGTAGTGTTACATTGGGTGTGTGTGTATACACAAGGTATACGCATATATATTATAAAAAAAACCCCAACAACAACCAGACCTTTCTCTATATACTGTCTATATATGTATATCTAAAATGAGAATATGTATGGAAAAGTTACATTCCAAAACAAGAAACAGAAGGAAAATAAATGGGGAAAGAAGTCTATTCATTGTAGGCAAACATGTTAACTTTCAATTTTTAAAGTTTGGCTGATTGCTCATAAGAAAATCTAGACACACACTGGTGTCACTAAACCATAACCTCTCTGAAGTACCTGGAAAATGAAGAAAAATTCTGCACTAAAACTCAAATAAGAGGCATCTCAAATACTCATCTAAACTAAGACCCAAGTGTCTCAAAACAGGTTGTTCTTAGCCAGCATGTTTGTTACACATTTATATCTGATGACTACAGTATTACTCTCTCACTTTTATGAGCTGTAAGAGGTTCCTGTTTCTAAAACGGAATGTGATACAATCCTTTCCATTTTGTCCACCAGAATTATCAGCTAAAAGTCATGGAATATTACTTTTCAAATTTTTATCTGTGGAAGCTCATTGAAGGCTATGCCTCACATGAGCAACATGCAGGCAAGCTGTAGTTAATATCTATGTGTGGTCAGCAGTAGAATAAATCTGGCAGGCAGTGAAAGAAATTCATACCTGTTCTGAAGAGCTGGCAGACAAAATATGACCCATTTCATAATCATTAAAAAGCATTTTCCCCCAAACACCTCTCCCTGTAGATCATTGGGAAAAGCTGTGGCAAGCTGCAGTTCTGACTCACAGATAAAAGTGTGAGAACAGGTGCTGTAATGACCGGTATTATCACTCAGAAGGGTGAATTACTATTTGATGCTTTCACTCAATAAATCTCAAAACATTTTTAAAAAAGCTAGAGAGTAATTTACTGTCATTCTCTAGCAGATTGCTAATGGACCCAAGAATAGCTTAAATTCATTTATCTGAGTTAATAATCACATGACAGTAGAGAAAGAAACATGATTTAGAATACACTTTTTTTTCCAGATGGCTAACTCCCATTTGTTGGTAATGATGGAGAGATAATAATGCCAGAACAGAACAAACAGGAATTCAAAGAACTAAGCACCAGTATTTACAGACATCAGCAAGAAAGACAGATTGGTATAAAATAGCAAACTATTCTGTCCAGTCTCACAAGCCTTTTTAAGAGACATTTTCATTCCTACTTCTCATTGAGATACATCTATGGAGCAAATGGTACTTCTTTTTATAAAGCAAAATTATGCACGGCTGGTTGCCATCTCTGGATTTTGTTTTCTGTCAATCCATTTCATAGCCTTAGCCCTGAGCCAGTGGCGGTGGCAATCTACGTTCATCAGCCTCCTCCAGAGGCTTTATTTACTGCCACTTGTCTGCTTTTCCCCTCCTTTCCCTCTGCTCCCTGGTAAGCTATATGAGCTAAATCCCGCTCCCAGTCCTAGTTCTGTAACTCTACAGTTGCCTGCTGGAGAGACAATTTAAAATTCCTGTGCAGTTGTGGCAATCTACCCCCCTCTGCTTGTCCGAGGTTGGTTATGAAAAATGCTCCAAAAGCCTAAATGAACAAGTAACAAGCACTGAGTCCTTATTAGACTCTAGAGGTTTTCATGGACTTCTTTCCCTGCAGGTCAACATCCCACGTGACTCCATTGCCTTTTCCTTTTTCTTTTTTCCAGTGCTGATCTGGTGCTGTAAGTAGTGTAGACACAGCAGGAGGCTACTTTGAAGACAGGAGGCTCAGCTGATGAGCAGTTTAACAACGTGAGCTTTTTCACTGACACAGGACACTATACTGGCCCAAACACACGGCACTTTAATCATTAATTACCTGACTACACCAGCAACTTTCAAGGTTATTTTGGGCCTTGCTCAAATGTTAGAGCAGCTTTTCCACTGACGAATTTACATCTCTGCCACAATTTCATTGTTGGGAACCTCTGTAAAGGGCTACAATGGGAGACGCAGTTGTCAACTTACCGCAGTCCAGTCACTGAGGTCACTGCATAAGGTAAGAAACTAGGACTTGCAGTACCTCATTTTCCCCTCAGGCCATTCTCTGCCTCGGTAGCAGCAAAATTCCATGGGACTTCAGCTGTGTCTTGCTGGTGTCCTCGCAATGTCTGTCCTGATCTGGGACTCGGGTGTTAAACCTGGAGATAAAAAAAGTTCCAAAGTCCATCAGCTTTGCCACTTCTAGTACTGAACTTGATTTAATGCTAAACCTAAATAGCATGCGTACTCCTGCCAACTTACTGGTGTCATGTCATACCAATATTTTGTGCATGGTAAGGATCTTCTGAGTTTTGTGTCTGTGTAATTTCCTTCTTGCTTTCTGAATGAGTCACAGCACAAGGCAGTTTAATTATAAACAACACTGATATTACTTGAACAAGTAATTTAGCTTTTAAAGCCTCCAGCACTGAGGTGTGATGTACAAGCTCACAGCTTCTGTCGGTGAACAAAATCAGTCATGGGTCATGCAGGTTCCTCTCCCCAGTGGCACCACAGCAACCACAGTCTGGAATTACCTGGAGAGCCTGGACACTCACAACAGCTTGCCAAACACAGAGGCTTGGACAGATGGCTCTGAGACGATGAAGCAGAAGTCAGGGATGCAGTATTGCTTGGGGTGCATTTTAATTAAATTGCCTATTGGCTTCTTGACAAAGGCCAGTTTCTCTCTGGATTCCTCAAACACAAAGAACTATACTCTGCAGGCACCTAGGAGGGTGAAAACCAGTAAGCTAGGACTTCATCAGGAGACATCACTGTCTCAGGTCTGTGTCCTCAAGTCACTGTCTCAAGACAGTTATCTTAAAAGGCTGTAGAAAGCTCTTTCTGTGTAAACCATCTACTTATTTGGGCTATTACCAGTCCAATGCTTCTGCACCGGCAGTGCTCTGTGGTGGATGTGGCATAACACAGTTAGTTAATAGCAATTGATTAGCGCTGTGCGTAATTAATAATGTTAACATGTACAGGATTATAGATGCATATTTTTCAAATGTAAGTTTTCAGGGAAAAGACAGGAGAAGATCTTAGCCTGATGTACACCCATCACTGTGTCAAATTTTCAGGAAATTGCTGTTACAGTTCCTAGTCTATGTAATTTTATGTAATTATTGTCAGAATGTGACTCAGTATTAGGTACCCATTTTACCTCACTACTGAAGCATGAGCATAGCTATAAACTGTGTGCCTGGGTTTTTTTGCTGGATACTGTGACCTAACAATGTAAAAAAACCAAACCCAAAACTGAAGAAAAACATCTGCTGCCCTGTGTCCTGGTTTCAGCTGGGATAGAGTTAAGTGTCTTCCTAGTAGCTGGTACAGTGCTGGGTTTTGAGTTCAGTATGA
>JANZLQ010000007.1:2819412-2857347 GCA_026212715.1 Elanus axillaris
ATGCCACCGGGGGTGGGGAGGAGGTAGAAAAAAAGAGGAGTGGAGTTGAGCTGGGAAGGAGGGAGGGGTGGGGGGAAGGTGTTTTAAGATTTGGTTTTACTTCTCATTATTCTTGTTTTGATTTTATTTGTAGTAAATTAAATTGATTTTGTTTTTTCCCCAAGTTGAGCCTGTCTTTTGCCCGTGACCATAACTGGTGAGTGATCCCTCCCTGTCCTTGTCTCAACCCACAAGCTTTTCTTTATATTTTCTCCTCCGCATCCCACCGGGGCAGGGGGAGGAGTGAGTGAGCGGCTTTGTGGTGCTTTTTTACTGTCTGGGCTTAAACCATGACAAACACCCAGGCAATAAACATCTGGAAAATGCGTAGCAGCACCCCTGATTTCTACTGCACAACTGTAGATTTAAACACTAATTCCCCCTCACAGAGACCTGCAAAGCTGGGCCTCTTCTGAACAGGGTAGAGGCAAGTGTTTCTTTCCCTGATAGAGGAAAGTATAACAGACAAGTAGTGAGGAGGACAGCAGAAAGATGAACACTCGGCTTTCTGTGATATTAGGTGCTGCAGAGTGGGATGGCTAAAGATGTTACTGCTCAGCTAGTTCACTTTCAAAAGGCTATATCAAATACACTTTTTATTCTTCCTAGATACAGCTTGTTTCTTTGAAGACTGTGGCTCAATTCAGTCCTGGTGTGTAATTACAGTGGCCTCAGTGAGGTTGCAACTGCCTTACAACCAGGCTAAAATTGTTCCTTCATTCCACATTTCCTTTTTCCTGAACAGCCGTAGCTCCATTGTCCTGCCTTTTAACTCTTGTACCAAAACAGCAATTGCTGCATAAAGTGCTTTTGTTGCCCATGTGCAAGGGGTGACCTTCCTTTTCCCTTGGCACAAGTCCCCACATGGAAGTGTAATCTTTCACAGCTGAGTGACTTTCAATACACAGGCAAAATCAGAGTGAAAACCTTAGCATTGCTATTAAAGCTGCTCTCTATAAACAATTACTTGTCTTAATAGGGATTAATATAAGAACTAATCCATTATTGAAAGGAAGTGAAACCATTACAAAGCCTGTCTTGCAGTTGTAATTTCCTTCTGCAAATAGAGCTGTGGAGCTACTAACCAAGTCAGGCACTCTTCACCAACGAGGTTATCAACTGAGTGAGAGTGCAGAAACAAGCTATCCTAGTATTCATGGGAAGAAAACCTGTTTGTTTGTTTGTTTATTTTAATCATTAAGACTGCAAATAGATGCTGACATACAGAAAACATATACTATAAGGGTTTTGGTGGCTTGGTAGCAATAGAAACTTTAGATAAGACTTCAAATAAAGGAAAAATAATTAGCGTGTGCTAGAGCAAATCAGAATAAGCTAGGTAACAACTTTTATCTGGTGAATTTTAATGCACAGACAGTTCATTAGGCACCACAACAATACAGAATCAACTACTCAGATATGCACTAGCGTAATCAGCTAGATTAAATGTAACCTTGTGAACCACTAATAAGATTACATTTCATTGAGCTAATCAATGCAATATTGTGATTACATGGAGTTAAAATAGATTATTAGAATAGAAATAAGGCTAGTTATTTAGATGGAATTAACAGTCTGTCTTTTCTCATTTTTGCATTTCCTAAAATTCAAGCTTAGTGGTAATAGCTTTACAAAATCTTTTCTTTGTTATGTCCTATCTGTTTATTTGCCATTCACTAGGATAACTTTGTTCAGCCAAGCGGAGGGATTAGTAGAAATCTCATGCTCTGTCGTAATGTGTGAAAAAGTGACAACATTTGGAGAGATATATGTCTCATTTTGCTCAGGGGCAGCAGTCATACAAAGATGCTAATAACTGAGCAGCTCAGTCAGAGCCTTCTATAAACGCTGAGTTTTGGATGCCGCAAATGCATCCAACTTGATGTTCTGATGACAGTGCTGGCCTGTTCTGTATCAGAGTTGCCTCTGCCTCACCTGCCTTGAGACAGAGGCTGCTCACCTTTCTCAGCTTCTCCATGGAGCTCAAAAAATAGCTCTGAGCTTCTTAAGTGATTTGCAGTTTAGCATGGCATTTGCTCTGGACTCAGCAAGTCCTACTGAGCTGTGTTTTTTCCCTGAAGAGCCTGCATGTGGCCAGTCATGGCATTGCTACTGTAGATGCAGGACTGCCAGTCATACACACCATCTACTACAAGGAGCACCCATGTATGCTGAGCACCTAGAATAGGTGGATACAATCCATACGATGCAGTATCAAACACTTAGTAACAATTGTTAGGTTATATGATAAAAGCTCATCTGCACAACTGCAAAGGCCCACAGAGATCATCCCCAAACCTGCTCCTTGTTACCTCCCCCAGCCAGATGTTTCCTGACTGCCTACTGCTATGTGCCCTTTGAGCAGATTTTTACCTCCTTTATATTTTTTCTATTAAATCTTGTCTCCCTCAGTTGAAATAGTTTGTTTTTTTTTTTCTGGTGGTATGAAATCAAATACTGTGCTTAAGTGTAAATAGATGAATCATTCTACTTTCTCATCTTAAATAATCATACATCTCATGCATCTACAGGTTAGTTTGCTTCAGTCAGTAATCTACCAATGCACAATGTTTCTATTCTTTTGTGTCAGGTTTCAGAATTTTGTGCATTCTGAGGTCAGATGAGAACAATGTGTGCACAACTCATTTATCAATTTTTCTCAAAAACCAGTTATTCATTTGTTATTTGGTGGTGATGGTATTTATGGCACTTCAGTTTGGTGTTTATTTAAAAAAATAATAAAAAATCTTTGATACCTTGAAACAGATCTCTGGGATGGAGAGTAACCTATTTCCATGGTTTTTTTTAATCTTTAGGACCTGTTTCCCTGTGTCTTTTTTAACCTTTAGAACCATCTTCTTTATCTAGTTACAGTGCTCATCTATTTATTTCTATAGGCCAGAGTAGCCTCTGCTGCAATCTTCATTGAAAACTGATGCAAACTGTGCTGAACTTAATCCCATTCTCTCTACATGACTGTCCCTTTTCTTCTTTTCTTTTTTTCTCCACAAAACTTTGTTCTAATTTCCTTTGCATGGTCAATAACTGCCTGAGCAGCCGTAATTTTTACTTTATCATTACTCCTAATATCCTATATCTCCTGATATCCTTTTTAATATCCCCCTACTGCAAGCCTTATTATCCTTTTTACTAAAATAAATAGAAATTACAATATTATTACTAAATTTAATATATAAAGAGAATAAGCAGACAAATACAATTGAAATAAAATGTAAATGCTATTTTCAAGCAGATCAGTGTGAAATGTTTGCTGGCATCAGCCTGGTTTTCTCCATATTGCCAATCTCCTTCCAACCAAGAGTTTAGGTTAGGAATCCTCTCCCTGTCTACAGATAGTCAAAGTTTTTGTAACCATTCCTCAAAGCAGAATGGTTGGTATGGCTTTCTTTGCTCTGCTTGACATACATTTAGATTTATGTTAAACAAAGGGAGTTGCTGGGTTTCCTGGAAAATTACAGATACTTAACATATACTGTGAGCAAAATACATACTTTTCCATATATACCCAGCAAGCAACTTCAAGGTGGAATAAAACACTGGCTGTGAGAGGCATATTCAGATCATTTGGTTGTTCTCTGGTGAACTCTGCATAATAACTGCAGAGGAAAATAGCACATTTACAGAAAATAATGGTGTTAAATTGATGCTGTCTGAAGAGCTACAAAAGATCTGACAAAGGGTGGCTAAGCCATTGAAATGCAATTTCTCTTTTATCAGCTCAAACTGTAAATTGCACTTTTTTAGTTTCACATTTGTGACATATCTTTTGCCTGGGAATATACTTTGTTTAAGAGGTAGTTAATATCTGTGTTAAAAACAGAAAGTTAAGTCTCTTAGTTCAATTGATCTATTTACGTGATTATATTTACATCCAAGGTTGGGCTAATTTACCTATTTTTCACTTGCTCAAGCATTTTAGGTAGTTTTAGTCTCTGTCTAAAGATTACTTAAAGACTCCTCTTATTTTTTTATGTAACCTTTTTTCCAGCCATTTACGTTAAGATTAGAAGAGCCTTTGTAACCTCTATTGCTTAATCAAAATACTTTAAAAAAGGAAAATGCCTAGGATTTCCTGCATTCTCTCATGTTTTTCAAGCAACAATGAACACCCCAGGTAATTCCCTCCTCTTGATCCAACTACAACATAGTGATGGTAGGGCACAGCTTGAGTACAAGACCATACCCGAAACTGTGGAAGCATGATATGGAAAAAAACAAGGAAGATCTGAGTCCGTACCCCAGTTCTGTCTGGTTTCAGTTTGAGTGATGTAAAGTTTTGCCACTTATCATTTCCAGGCCTGGTAGCCCAAATGCATGACCTCATGGACTTAGACAAAATTACATCTGCAGAAACCTCAAGAGACCTCGCTGTGGAATAGTCTGTCATAGTACAAATACAAAGAGGGTAACAAGCACAGGTACCAAGTGAGTTTGCTATTTTGTTTCCTGCTTCTGAATAATGGAAAGCAATCACAAAACACTTTTGGTTTTCTATGAATGAAAAATTAATCCGGTATCATATCAGAATAGACATGATTAACTCCAGCAGGGTCTGCTACCACAAGTTTGTCACCAGCATATGTGGCTGGCAGGCAAATATGGTAGTGCTGGGGAAGAATAGAACAATAGCTTTCTACACAGAAACAGCACCTATTTCTTGTTAGCCCCATTTCTTTTTGCTTCAGTGCAGTCTTCTGAGCAAGTATTTGGAAATTTGTTTTCCTCAGAAATGGCCCAGAAATAGCATATCACTCCTTCAAAGATGAAAAGAAACAATTCTTTACAATTCTGCATCTACCAGTGGTATAAAGAATGGTTTATACACCAACAAATACTTTTTTTTTTTTAAATACATTACAAAGAAATCAAAGTTAGAAGGTTTACCTGAATTTGTCAGCTGCACATTGCCTCATACTCTGTCCCAGGCTACAAGCATTTTTGTTTCCTTTTCTCCTCCGCTCTTAACTTCTGTTGAATAACCCCTTTCACTCTCCTATCTCTGCACACAGATTTTCTTTCTCAGTATTTTCCCTGTATTTTTGCTTAATGTTTTACATATCTGTAGGCAACCTATGAGGAAAAAGCCTGAAAGAGCGTAGCTTATTTACCTAACAAGCAAAAGCTAGAAAAGGGTAGGATTTTTCCTGAGGAGCACAGCAGAATGGTGACTACTGCAAATGGAGAACACTGTTAAAAGTACTGGACTGTACTGGCAGCAAAACAAACAGGTGCCAAACAGTTAAAAATGCATTCCTCTTGGATATTTTGAGGGTGCAATGCTGGGACTGAGCTTCCAGAATAGTCTTCCAACAGGAGCATGAAGATAAGCCACAAGAGCTGTATTCAAATAGGGCTTACTGCCACTATAGAAAAAAATGGTTTGGCGTGGACAGTTGTAACATCAAGTGACTGGAGGTCCTCTTCAGATCTATAAGCTTACATTACCAGTTGGCCAGCCCCTCTTTCTGTGCTGGAGTTTCCTCTGTACATGAAAATATATGCATTCAAACAGGAAAGACAAAACTCCGCACTTGCGTTTCTCTAAGTGATCTTAGACTTACCACATCCACCAGCCACAGAACTCATGGCATAGAAAGTGGAACTGGTGGTATCCCTTCAATGTAGCAACACTTTGTTTTCCCTAGGTCTCCTTTCCAAAAAATAGAAAAGTGCATTAATTAAACCACTAGATTGAACTGCAACAGACAGTAACACATAGGCTATGTGACAAAGTCAAAATGCTGTCCTCATTACCTTACAGATTCCTGTCTCTTTTTGTGAGGCTCAGAACACCTGTGAGTCAGTTGCTAATAGAAGATAATTAACTCCTAATTAACACTTACACCTATCACATTCGATTTCATGTAACTTCACATTTTATAGTTTTCCCAGCTTAGCCTCCTCTGATCCTTTCTGTAATGAATGAACAGCTTTGCCTAACTGCCACTCTCAAGGGAAGTGTCTGCAAGGTGAGATGCTGGATGCTGATGCTTTCCCACAACCTGTGTCTTAGACACATCCTCTTGCACCGTTGTGGATACCACGGTGACTATTGCTAGGGCTATATTTCTTCAGACACACAGACAAAACCACCTTTCCTAAAATATTTTCAATGAACTTCAGATTAAGGCAAGAGCAGCCCAAAACCGTAAAGAGTTCTGAGGACGCAGTAGGGGCTTGACTGAACATATGTGAGGCAACTGGTGTTGTAATTAATGGTGACTAACCCAGCAGAAAAAAAGATGAGGTATGAGTTCAGAGCTACGCACATATTACATCTGTGGGATGTTTCTTTTTTGTTCCACCTCTACCAGTCCAGCACTTCTCTGGCTTCTTAGATGTCACGCATATATGTGAAGTAGAAAGCACCTGAAATAGTCCCTGTATATGAAAACACACCCTCACCCCAGGTGGTCAGAAGGCAGAAAGAGCCCTTTTCTCTCTTCACTACCAACCATTTCATCCAGCAGCAGTTGAACACATGTTTAATTTTTCGTTAAAGTTACATTACATTTGCAATTGTGTAGAGCTCCTAAACGGGTCATTTTGAAGATGACTGAAGGTCACATATTTTGGTTGATGACTGGAACAGGCCGGTAGAGTCTATATGCAAAGTGTCAGAGCAGGCTCTGAAACATAAATTTAGTTTGAACGTTTGCTTTTTACTGAGAACATACGTTTGGGGAGAAGCCCTGAGGCTAAATTCTGCCTTATCTTTAGATTTGCATGCTTTTATACATTCAGACAAACAAACCATGAATTCTCTAGGTAAGGGAAAAGTCCTCATTATTAGACTAGAATATTAAACATCAGTCTTGGTTAATTGGTACCTAAGGATACACCTCAAGGTTAGTCTTATCAGTGTATGCCTCCTCCTGCCTATTGTCTCATCTTCTTAACATGTGCTCTATTTTACATCAGTCATGATGACCATCAGCTTCTACGTAAGTTACCATAGTTCAGCTGGTAGGTGATGATAAGTTGTGTAACTCCCGTTGCTTCTGATCATATTTTACTCTTGATAATGATAGCTAATGAGTATTGATCTCATAAGTCCTGTCCCTATTCACTGGCTCAAATTAAACAGCCTTTTGCTTTCACACTGTTTGTCAAAACCTTTCCAACAGGCTTCACACACAAAGGATTTTGCTGCCTTTCTTGAAACAAGTACACCTTTGCTGCAAAGTTAGAATGACCTTCATTTTTTTCCTGCTAAGATTACACTCCTTGCAGGTAATGCTTTCCTTTGAACAGTTTGTTCTGACTTCTTAAGTGGTTTTACAAGGTCTTCTTCATCTCTTCATCCCAGACTAATTCATTATAAATGTCTACAGCCTATCTCTGGCCTTGCCAGTGCTTGTACTACAGAGGCTTGCTCAGCTGCTGCTGCTGCTGGAGCTGCTTCTGCTGCTTTTGCAGTTTGCTGTATTTCAGGCAGCTGTTTCACAGCCTCCACATCCCTGGCAATCTTTCTTCAGTGATCTGTTGCATCTTGCTGACCACCAGATTAGATGAACCCCAGTTATGTTAGTCATTTTTTGCTTGGTTCATTGCTGATACAAAATAGTACAGACTAACTTCAGCAGAAACCTTTGGTTCTGGTCATAAAGTAAAAACCTTGCTAGTAGTGTGTTTTTCCTTTCATATTGATAACCTCCTAGGTCAGATAAGGTGCCTGACACCTATTAAAGATGACACTTTCCAAAGACCTGTCTGCAAACGTGGACTTCTACAGTCTAAGCAGGGTAAATTACCTGCTAATTTAAAGGAAGCTATAAACTTTTATCCCATCAGTACATTTGCGATAAAAATGTTTCTAGCAAATAGACATAAATGCATTAATATTTACATTACCTCCACATTAACAACACAGTTAATGCCACAGCTGTCTCACAAATATTTCACAAAATCCTCGACATCGGATCAGCCCAATGGCTATGTCTCAGTTCCTTCTCATGCGATGAGGCAACACCCTTGTAATACTGTCCTAACATATTCCAGTACCTGTGAGTCAAGACTTCATGGCCTTAAGAGTCGGTTGCTGAAAGCAAATGATGGTGTGTCCACTCCCATTTCAGTTGCACTGGCTCACAAAGCTGAGCCTCGCAAGGATCCTGTTTCTCTGTGTGCTGTTAAGCTGACAAAGGCTTTTAATACAACCAACAGTGTCAGTGATGGTGCGACATCCAGTTTGATTGTTTTTCCCCAAACTTTACTCAAGATTACCTCCTAAAGTAAGTGTCTAGATGGGGGAAACTTTTCAAATTTTAACTTCCCTAACAGCATTAACAGTCTGAGTTGCATTTTCCAAAGGAGAGAGAGTCAAGCTGGGCTGTGCAGTGACTCACACATTTTCAGGTGACTATCCTTTGGCTGTACATCAAAGGACAATTTTAGCCTACCTAAGCAAGCACAGCTATCGAAAGAGGTAGTCCTGCCCTTCTCCCCGATCGTTTATTTCCACACTCCTTCCTTGTGCTAGCACAAGCTTTTGCGTGAATATACTGGGGTACTGAGCAGGCTGAAAAATATGCTTCTTTATTGGTTTTGGCCAGGCTATTTTTCAGCTTCTCAAGTCTTGCCTGTCACCTGACTGCACAAATACTTTTGCTAGACAAAAGGCGAGGCACATTTGAGGCCAGAGAAACCAGTGCATTCCTATCTGTGGTAATCTGTGCAGATTTTTTAAGGCCAGATAATCCACCATTTGTCCTCTGTCAGCAATGCTGTTTCTCCAAGCAAGGGTTGCAGTCCCAGCTCCAAGCCTTGTGCCACACCATGGCACAATTGTGCAGTAATGTACATTCAGTCTTTGCAAAAGAAAACTGCCATGAGTAAATGATCTGAGAACTGCAAAATAGTGAGAGTCAAGGGTCTATAAATAGCTCGAACAACAGCTTCTCCTCCCATTAAGATGAGCTTTTTAAATGCACGTATTTTTGCAGAGTAGCCCTAATCACTTTTTGTGCAGGCCTAGTGTTTTTGCTCTTGAATTGTTGCCTAGTGGGAGCTGCTGTTACGAGACAATTGAAAAAAAGAAAGAAAAAAGGGACTTTCTAGTCTCATTCCTGAACAGCTATTTGCTCTGGCTTTGATACGTCTTTTCCATTCCTTGGTCTTCCAACAGTAAGAGAGCAAAACCCAATTACTCTTAAAGTAAAGCTGTGAAATGAAAAAAGCTGAGAAGGCAATGCAGAGCACAGCAAGCCATCTAGGAGAGCACTTTTGGCTCTGCCTGAGGAACACAAGTCCGCTGCCATTTGACTGTCAGGCTCACAATAAACAGCCTGAAGACCGGGCAGCTGAGCGGCCAAAGCACCTGAAAATGACAGGCTGTGGCTACCGTTAAAAGCAGAAAGTGCCTTTCTGTGTGAAATGGCTGTATCTTCTCCTGGAGGAGGTGGGACATATATGTGCGTGGATGCTTCAGTCACAGCTTGAGTGTCAGTAAAAGCAAGAAATGGGAAGGACATCGATTACAGGGGGACCACAGCAGATGGTTTCAGACTGGACGACCAACTTCTACATGTTTAGGGACCTGACCTGTATGCTGTCTTAATACAAACACAAGATGGTACTGGATAGTACAGAATGTCTAAGGAATATAACCGTAGCTAGTTGTAACCCTATAAGCTTAAGCTGAATTAAGGGGAGGCAATGGTGTTTTGCTGAGTCTAATGCTCAATGGTTTAAGTGAATTATCTTGCTGAATAAACTATATGGAGGAGTTTGGGTTTTTTTTTTTTCTTTTATGATTGGCCTCAACTACTAAACCTCTACAGTGTTTGGAGACAGATCTTGAGAAAAGTGCCGTAGCATAAGACAAGCTATGATGTGACCTTCAGCAGGCTCCCTGGAGCCTCCCGGAGCCTGTGATCATCCATTCACTTGGCACAGTCACTCTTCCTCATCGACAGCGTTCACCCTACTCACATTTAATCATCAAGGTATCTTACAGAAGCCATTTTTCTCAGCATCTTCAGTAGGGAGAAAAAGTACGGTCTCCAATTGGATATAAACCCCAAGACTGTAAACAGAAATACAGGACAGTGTATCTGCAAATACTTTTTAAAAGTTCTGTTTTTCAGCAGAGGCTCTTTTGTAGTGATACTTCTTTGAAATGTAATACTCTGATTACTAATCAGTCAAACCATGTGCATTTGTGTCTGGTATAGTTTGAATGCTTTCCAGGAGAGCCTTTAAGACTTGCAAGCTATGAAATTAAATATAGTTTTGTTCTCTGTTACTTTTCTATAGACTATTGAGTTCACTAACTGCCACTAAAATAATGCAGGACTTGCAAAATTAAGCAGTACATGTAGGAATTATAGTACTATGTAGATTTTCTGAAGAGTCATAGGTCTGCCCTCACCATTCCATCTATGACTATTTTTATTTATGTGACCAGGGTTAATTCTCCAATATGACTTGTTTGTGCCTCTAAGTAGTAAACAGATGTATCTCTCTTTCAAGCCAAAATAAATAATATTGTTCACAGATGATGGTTTCTTCTTAGTTCATTCTAGTCTAGAACGAATCTCTTCCAAGAGTGGTTTTTTTCTGTAGTTTCCTCACAATACAGCCATCTTCTGTTGTAGCCTTGTGCTTATACAGCTGGTCCAAATGTGGGGTTTCTTTTGTTCTGATTTCCCCAAGGGTGTGTGAAACATTGACTATTATTTTAAGCTTGGTCAGCAGTGGGCACACTGAGCATTGTACTAATATGTGTTTACAGGAACTTTAGACAGGTTAAGAGAGAGATGATTTGCTAATGTTATACTTCAAGGAAATCCTTCCAGCTAAACATTACCAGTCATTTTTCACTTTACCATATGTGAAGTTTTCTGGGACTCAGATCAATATTTTTTAAAATTATGATTTACTAAGCTATATTTTTAAAACATGGTGTCATTTGTTAAGAATTCTCATCAGGCTTTCTAATTAATGTAATTAATATGCTCAAACTGAAGTGCAGTTAACACGGGGAACTTTCATACTACTCTTTAGCTAGAGAAAACCACCAGTGAATGTAAAAATACATTTTACACTTATAGTTGTACTTCTAACAGGTAGTAACTCTTCAGCCCCCAAAGAGTTTTCCCTTCGATCTCAAAGGGAAAAAGATGCCTTTAGCAAAAGTAACCAGTTCACTCATCTACTGGATTTGAGGTCTGAGTCTCTTTTCCATATATCTACAATCTCAAGAGTGTTTGCTGGTTCTAGTGGTTCATATAGACATCCCAAAGCTTGACTCATTTCATTATTTCACCGTGTTAAAATACTGGGATGGTTTTGGTTTTTTTTTCTCCTTATTTCAGAAGAAATAAAAAATATTCTGAGTCCTCTTGGTAGTCAGAATGAGTCACCTATCCTTGTTAAAGATTGAGCATCTCGCAGTCAGATTTTCACAATTCACTTGGGCTCCATCTCTCTCTGTTGGCGTAGTTTGCCATCATCTGTGATGCGCGATCAGAACTGTATAATTTTTGTAGTTGTTCACTTAATTTCTTATGTTATTTATGCCTTTTTATAAGATGAAAACAACCCACAGAGGAAAGTAAGGGAACCGTTTGTCCCAACATCAAGCACTGCTTCACCAAGTGCTTAAAGATGCTTTGCTTATGCATGTCAGCTCACTTTTCCCTACCTTTTAGGGGAAAAACTGGCTTTGGTGACGCAGGAGGAGTGCGGAGACGACCATCCTCAAAGCTGAACAAAAGAGGAAAGAGACCCTAAAGTGAGGAGGAGAGGACAGCAGACACGGCACCAGTCTTGCGCCCAAGACCATATGGGCCAAAGCTAATACTTTTAATCCTCCCAGGAAAGTTACCATCAGCCTGGCCGGGAGGAGGGGATGACTCGTCGCTAGTGACGACAAAGACGGGGTTTAAGGGCCGTTCTCCCCCATTGCGTCACCAGGTGGCGATGTGACGCCAGCAAAGCCCGGCTCCTGGGGCAGCTGCCCCCCCCCGGGCACATTTCATGGCTAAAATACTTGATAGCCTCGGATGCCCCCTTCATTCCCACCCCCCAAGCTGGATTCAGTGGGTAAAGCTATACTTGCCGCTCTGAGAACTCGCAGATGCTGTTCAGAAAAGCGTAACAGGTATTCCCGACACTCGCCCCTCGCTTTGTTTTCCCATCTCTTTTCCAAAACATAACCACACAAAATTATGACTAAATACAGGGATTTTTCCTGCACACGGCCTCTCTGAATATTTGCATTGACTCTGTAGTCCATCGGGACAGTTGAGATGTGACAGCAAGAACATCCACGCCTAAGACTTCCTTCAAAGCAGAAGCCACTGTTACATTCAGTCATCTTGAAGTGACTTAAGCAGTCAGAAATCAGTGCTCTCAGATGAGCTGCTCAGATTGTGTCTCGGACCCCCTTTTCTCTACCATAAGGAGACTTTCAGCGTGGGAGTCTGGACCTCACATCATATTCCCTAAGTTTGGAAGGACTCTCTGCAAGAGCTCTCAGCCCCTTTCAGAAAAAGCTGTTTGAATTAAAAAAGGCTAATACAGATTCCACCTGTATCTTCTGAAGATGCAATTAATTTTCTGGAGTCTGGCACTGAGACTACTGTAGTTGTGTTATAACTGGTGCCCATCCTTTCTATCTACTTACAACTCAACAACTGTTTGCAATTCAGCTTGAACACTCAAGGCTGTTCCTCGCGAGGGAGGTGAGAACAAATTTTCTTAATATTTAAGAGGAAATATTCTCTGAGTTAATTATGTGTCGTCGTCCCCCCCCTTTTTTTTGCATTCTGTAAGGCAGCATGGCTCTACAATACTTTCATAATTGTAAGTTGCCTTCAGAACCACGTGACTGGTGAAATTTCAGAGTCTCTGAATGAAATGGTTTCATTACAGTCATCTCAGTTTTGCTGGATATCGTTCACCTTTATCACCAAACTGCAAAGCAAAATTCACAAAAGCTGCACAATTTCTAAAGCTACATTGAAACGGCTTAATATTGAGCACAGCTCTTTGCAAAAATTTTACCTACCATTAGTAAACAGTTGATTGACAGGACACATGCAACTTTTCCTGACCTCTCGTGGCCTCTCAAGCCCTGTAATGAATACTTTCTAATGGCAAAGAAGAAGGAAAGAAATGAAAAAGGATGAACTGCTCAAACAAAGCAAGTCAGAGAGAATTGCAGGGCCCGTGCAGACACGGTAACAAGAAAAATGTAGGTAGGTTTGTTTTGGCAGGAAGAAGCAGTGACTAATCATGCACAAAGGAAGCCTCTATAGAGTGGGAGTTTGAGATGCAGGTGGAGGAAGAAGTAAGAGGATGTCACCAGGAGAAAGAACATTAACATTAGCATGACAGAGAATTTATATTTGCAGTGTGTGGCTGGGATTCCCTTCATAATGCTTCAATCTGCATCAGTAGTACTCATCAAATTCAGGAGCTGCCACAATGGGATTTCAGGAAAACTTGTACTTACCTTGAAATCTTACAGAGTTAAAAGAAGAATGAGGAGAGAGCATTACATTAGATGCTGAGAATTTATGTTCCCCTGAAGAGGAGGAGGAGGAGGAAGGAAACAAGCCCATTATCTGCCAAATCTGCAACCGGGGCTGCATTCCTGATTACAGCTCTACTTAAAAGTAAACACAAGCTGTTCTCTAGGTCAACATCAAAGTAAGTAGCAAGAATCCAGGAATATTCCTAAACTCCTTCTGAAGTTTATCCATGCCAGCACCTGGGAAATCAGCAGGGAAATCCAGCTCCTGGGCACTGAAAATGCCATCACGGAGCTATTATGAACACACAGACCACAGCAACCTTTTACATCCTCAAGTTGTGTCCCTCCATGTAGGTCTTTAAATGATTTAATTTCTGACTTAGAAGCGGACTTTTGTTTGCCTAATGGACTATGCTGTTATATGCTATGAAGAGGAGGATGAAAGTTGCCAAGTTTATTTTACCCTAAACAAGTGAGTTTCATATGCTTAAGCAAAAGCAGGAATCACCCTGAAAAGTTCAAACCTGCTTGTTGATTTTTTTTTTTTTAACCTGCAATTGAACACGCTGTCATTCTTTTAAGAGCAACTGGGCTTAAAACCAAGACCCAGCTAATTTTGGCCTGCTGATACAGTGACATCAAAGTGGCTGGCCTGGTGCATGAGCAGCTGAAGGCAATTTGTCCCCGGATCACCTGTGTAGACCACTAGTAAGATGTTTCCAGGGCCTGGAGATCCGAGAATGGATGAAGAGAGCTTATTCTGTGAGCCCCATCTGCACCTGATGAGCACACATATCACAACCTGCTCTCAGTGCAACCCGAGAACTGGCTTCAGCATTCCCTTGTCTGAAATGTAACAGAAATGGCCAGGGCAGGCCTGAATGGAATAAAAAAACAACAACCCCAACCCCAAACCCCCCAGAAATTCACAAGTATTAAATAACTGTTGGAAATTAGCTGGAAAAAAAATACTGCGTTTCTTTTTAAATAAAGTGGAGCTGACCTTTTAAGAACTGTCTGGAGGGATTTCAGCTCAGAGAAGCAGCTTGAAAAGATAAAAAATAGGTAAAAGTGTCCTAGGAGAGGAAAGAAAGTATTCAGTCTTTTCAGAGCAATTGAAAACCATCTACCAGGTAGTTGTTGTAAAGATAAAGCTAGATACTATGTGGTGAGCAGCAGACAAGGACACATCACTGAAATGACAGACTGTATGTAAGGAATAGAAAAGGGGGGAACTCTTATCCCCCTGTAGATTATTGATTAGTTTCTTGGAGATGGCTGTGCTGTGTTGATAACTTAGATTTGGTCCTTCTATAGGCTGGGTGCTGAGCTGGGCACCCCGTGCCTGCACCAACCAGTACAGTGGTCAGAAGCATAAGCCAATCTCATCTGGGAAAGCGTACACGGGTGAGGGCATGCATGTAAGGCAGGACTAGATATTCAAGTTCCTGCTTAGGCTGTATCAGGCTCATCGGTTTTTCT
Source organism: Elanus axillaris (assembly GCA_026212715.1). NCBI lineage: Eukaryota > Metazoa > Chordata > Aves > Accipitriformes > Accipitridae > Elanus > Elanus axillaris. The sequence continues at coordinate 2,834,438 of JANZLQ010000007.1, forward strand.
ACTGGAAGAGTGTTCCTTCATCTGTGCCTGGAACCAAAATTAAAACTACCAGAAGATGACATACCAAATACATCCTGAACCTCAGCTATGAAATAACTTGCTGATATGAAAGATGTTGTTCCAGGTTAAATCAAGCTGAGGCAGCCTTGCTAGCTGGCTTACTAACATTCTAGTCTGAGAAAGAAAAATGTATATAATCAAGCATCATCTGAAGAACAGAATATGCAGAAGTTTTACACTGTGGAGTCAGTAAAATTCTTATCCTTAAAACTATGATTTTGCCTTGAAATTTCTGAAACTATGTGAATGCCACCAAAATTATTCAGAACTCAGTCCCATAGCATTTGCAGGACTTTTCTTGAGATAGAAAACAGAGATCAGTACTGTTATATCTCTGAGTCTTATTGCGTAGTGTAAACTCAACTTGGCTCTGTAGCCAAATTCTTAACACAAAAAGAAGGTAAGTTCAGAGATGCATGAATGTATCCTGAGGCTTACAGATATATTCCTCAGCGGTGAAAAAAGAAATACAGAGCAGCTGAAACTGCAGTTCTCTTACATATTTGTAATATTCAATGGAAAATTTGAATGGGGATCATCCATCCCTGCTGGGCAATTTCTAAGAAAGAATCTGTGTAATTGTGTGGTTGTTACACTCTATATTGTATGCATCTAAATGAAAGCAGGAAAGCCTGTAAGTCATAATCCAAGCCAACTATTAGTCTACTCAGTCTATCATGGTTATTGTAAGTCACTAATGAGTTGCTGGAAAGACTTCTCTAAGCTGTATGGAAGGGCCTGGAAAAGATCCAGTCACTTTACACATCTAAGAATGTCACCAGGAAGAGAGGAATCAGATGTACAGTGCTGCCATAAACAAATGTTCGGATCACTCCCAATGTTTTTTTTTATTAACCCTCTACAATACACAAAGGTGAATAATTTGCCATGGGAACACAGGGACTGTGAGTAGTAACGTTTACCTTGAGAATATTTTTGTCAGACTCCTGCAGCCTAGGCACTGCAAAGGAAAACCCAAATTAAATCATTTTTCAGGATTACCTTTAAAATCAAAGTCAACCCCGCTAGGCGTAAGTTGGAATTATTTAGAGAAGAAGAGTGAATTCTACTGTGCCATGTTTGGAGGTAACTTGTTTGTTTTATAAATCTCATTGGAAATAAAATGCTGTGCCTGATATATCTAAGACTGCATAAAATGTTCCCAGTTCGTGGCGTGCATATTCTGTTCTGATCTAAATAATTTTAAATGCTGTGTACAGAAAGCCTACAGCTAATGCAGAAACATAAGGGAGTCTGACAGTTCATTCTTGTCCAGTTACTTTAAGATTTTGATTTCTTGAATGCTCTTCTGGGTTCCTGGGTACTGAATTAATGAATTGAAGGTGCAGAACCTGATGACACTCTGCTCCGGCCTCTAGAGTAATGGCCTGAAATCCCTAAACCAGAGCTGGACATGGGGCTCTTAGAAATGCCACTGTTTCCATGAGAGAGCTGGGATGGAGGAGCTGGAAGTTTTGGGCTGCTCTGAAGCGACGTGTACCACAGGGATGCTCAGGAGACAGACGCCCTGGGCCTCCCTTGTTGCTCTGCAGACCTCGTTGCTGGCAACAAGAATATTACAGTCCCCTGGAGCAGCTGCCGAGTGAGGGAAATATTTTTGGTTCAAATATATTTCATTCAGGTGCTTCTGAAATCAAATTTTCTTTGATTTCTGGTTCACAGATTTCTGCTTGAAATAGAAAAAAATCAAATGAAAAGAATCAAATAATGTCTCATAAATAGTGGACCTTGGCTGTGCAGCCATCTCTATGTGGTGCTGTTCTTTAGAATAAAAGCTGATTTGAGGCTGTTTCCCATTGCTTTTCTTCTGGTGGATAAATGACAGGGATGCTGGGTATAGCTGTATTGCATCTTGCTTTAGTTCTACAAAATAGCATGAGGTAACTGCAGCCTTAACACCTTTGCAAGAAACAACCCTGCACCATTTTGCCAACATCAATCAATGCAAAAATCTTTAAAACAATGTGTGAAGTGGGAGCAGAAAGCACTTCGGCTCTGATCCATTACTGCTTTCACTCAAATAACATATTCATTTAAAAAGTCATCACCTGCAGCAATCTTCAGCAGAGCAAAGGAGGGAGAGCATTGAATTTACATCAGTGGCTGCTAGTTTTCCCTTATGAAGAGGCCAATTTGGTAAACCTCCGCAGGGGTCACCAACAGGCATGCTGCTTTCCTTGCCTTTTTCTGACTCGTGCCACATCCCTAAAGAATTTCAGTTTCCTGCTCAGTCGCACCGCAATGAAACTTCGCGCCACAGGACAAAGGTGACTGGGGAGCTGTGCTCCTTCCCACCTTCCCTGAGCAGCACGCTGCGAACCTGCTGCCGCCACAGCCCAACTGACGGGCATCCTCTCTATCCAAATGACATCTAAGATACCTAAGCATTATTTTGCTGTTTAAAGTGCAACTTCTGAGAATGAGGTCAAGCAGGCGCCTGGAGCGGAGTTCCTCCCTCTCCCACCGTGCCTGACACCCACCAATCTCCTTTTGCTCTCTGGGCAGCTTAAGGCGAGAGCCTTCATCCTCTAAACAGCAGCTGTGTAGTGGAAATACTTTACCAAAGACTGGCAAAATAGTCTCTGTTTCAGAGAGGCAGTGTGATTCTTGTTTGCTGTCCCCTCCAGCAGCTCCGCAAAACACCTCTCACCAGCAGGCAGAATCCGGCCAGTTGCAAGCCCACGGCACCAGTGCCTCAAAAGAGCTGATGTGCTGAGTGGAGGGTACAAGTCCACTCCCAGTGGTATGCCCAGCCTTTTCCAGAGGTATTTAAGATATAAGGTACCAGTAGGGCTCTTAACGGAAGGCAAGCTTTGGTCAGTTCAGTGTGTAGAATAACAATGGATCATGAAAGTCTCCGGAGGTCCTGGGAAGTTGGATTCCGGCCACTTAAACTGTTTCCTAGGATGGTGTCGGTCAGTGCAGTCAGCAGAGGCAACGCAATTAAGCGCTGAGCCTAAGCAGAGGCCAAGACTGGTCTGCCTCTGAAATCACAAAACCAAATTAAAAACAAAAACAGTGACATATGCAGAACGACAGCTCTCCTTCTGCATCCAGCTGGATACTACCATCCTGTCTCCTCTTTAATTGAAAAAACTGAAACAGTAAGAAAGAAACCCTGAAAATACAGACCTCAAGGTCTCAAAGTTTAGGCTGACTTAACAGGCGGTGAGAGTGGCCTAGGAACAGGCTCTATCTGTGAAATGGCTGAGACTGCCCCAAAACACTCCGAGGCGCTCGCTCTCTCCTTACCAGCTTGGAACGCTTGCAACCTAAGGCTAGCGCGCTCTTCTGCTAGTCAACAAGATAAGAGGTTTCCACTGCTGACGCTCAGACAACAGCCTTCCCGATGGGCAAGCACCCTGACTGGAGACATTATTTTGAGTACTGATACAACAAAATACTAAATGAAATATTCATCTCTAATTGCTTTAGACAATTAGTTCCACAGGCATGTTTTGGCATGGTTTACTAGGTCCATTAAGACTCTAGTAAACATTTGTTAAATTGGATGAATTAGAGGTAAAGGAGAGAATTTGCAAATGTATTTTTGCTTAGCTTTGCCTCACTGTTGGCGCAGATTTCTGTGGACTATGATTCATGAATACTGGTTTTGGGACGGATTTACTTTTAAGCCCAGAAGTACACTTTGTTATGCATTTACTCCAGATTTTCTAAGAAAAATGAATCCTGGCAGTTCAAGTTACCCTGGCTGTCAGATAGCCTGCAAAACATTTTTTTCTCAAAAGCCTTTGCAGAGCTTAGAGTGGTCTTTGTGCTTGTTTACTTCATTATGAAAGGCAGAGCGGGAAACTGGTAATATCGCTCTCATATTAAAATGTTTCCTAGAAACAGTTGGTAAAATCTAAAGAAAATGAATCAAAGGAGACATTTCTTTCATATGTTAATCCCTAAGCAGTAGCTAATAGGCTGGAATTTACAGGAGAACATAAGCATTCTGCCTATGTTTCAAGTTGCTTGCTAAATTTTATTTACTTACTAACATCATGGGATACAGAAGAGGCTTTGGGGGGAGCAGGGGGTATCCATTTCAGGAGAGTAAAAAAAAATGCTTAAGGGTTCTATTAATAGCTTCATTGAACACCTGGCTCCAATATAATTGGATAGTCTTTGCTAAGAAGTTTGCAACTTGTAATGTTTTGATACAACTTAATCGGTTAAATTCACTATATAATGTGTCTATGTTACACTGAAGATGAACCCTCCTGATATTTGTGCTACATACTATTACAAACAAATTTGTAATAGTTTGGAAGATTAATTTTAAAAGGTGTTCTTCAGAAAAGTTTGTTTCAGGCTTGTCCTACAGTTCTGGGCCGGAGCTTACTGCAGAAGAAACGATACAACAGAGTGGTTTCTGTCTGAGAAAGTCCTTCTTTCAGGATTTTTAATGCTGATGACATGGAGAGTTGGTTGGAGGAATGAAACTTGCAGCTAGCAATGTTGTGAGCCTTTGCAGCCTCACACAGAATTCCACCCACGCCAGCATCAGCTGAGAAGAAATACTCTCTTCAAATGAATGGTTAAATACGTCCAATGTGAATGTAACTGGAGTAAATAAGGCACGGATGAACAGAGCTTTGAGCAATTGGAGACATCCACTGCAGTTTTTCTCTGTTACCTCCAGTACTTAGGTGGTATCTCTCAAAAGGTGGAAAATCACAGTCTTTATATCTATGGCAGTCTATATCTTGCACAGCCCCTTGGAGACACCTCCATTCAATGGAGATCCTGAAGGGGGGAAATATGGTGCAAATGGCATCACTACAAACTCACTTCAGTGAGGCCAGGGCTCCTCTACAGTTTTCTCTCTGTGACTTGCCAATCAACACCACCTCTGTCAAATCCATATTTTGGATCACATTTATATCTACAATACTAGACCAGATGCACTTTAGCTCACATTATCTTCAGCAAATCAGATTTCTGTTCTATTTTGTGAGCTTAGTGGACCTCTTCCTTTCATACTCGCAGCCAAATGATCATATTCTCTCAGCCCAGCAAAAGCACACTTTTGCCTTCCTGAAGCTGCTTAACAGCTGGATGGAAAAGCCTACCTTGGCAGTAAGTCTTGCCGTGTTTAATAAAATGGTGCCCGCACATCCAGAGTACAGACTTGATGTTTCAGCACTGAAACCAGGAGGAGTTTTACTGTGGACTTAACAGGTGTGAAAGTGGAGCCCTGAGCTCCAGGAATAATTCAGGTTGAACCTGACAAATTGTGCTCCTATCTGGGTTTGTGTGCAGGGCAAAAGCATATTGTTTATTTCCCAAAAAGGCTTTAATCGGGAGCTATGCACTAAAAACTATCTGCGGTAATTCTTTGTAAGCTCAAGTGTTCACATTCCTCACCGGAGATGTTTTGACCAAAGAGATCACCTGGGATATTTTCATGCCCTTGTTGCTCTTCAGAATCACATTTCTACTGTCCATATTCATTTTGGTACGCATGCCGTTTCAGAACTGATTTTCATTACATTGATATTCAGCAAAAACTCATGCCAAGTGTGTCTTTGGGGAAAATATTCTCGCTGCCAAACGAATTCACTAGAAAGTGCGCAGACTGACTTAACATCACGGGCGGACTTTGAGACTAGCCGAGTTGTGCCCACACGGAGACTCTCTAAGCTTGCAAGCAGTGTCGGTGCTCCTTAGCGATCCTCTGCTCGGGGCTGGAAGTCATTCCTAAAGAACACGTGTAAAATGTGAGCAGTTTTTAATTCAGCCCATCCTGAAGTATAAACAAAGGTGAGAATAAAGTTGAACAACATCTACCAAACCGTCCTGCTGTAGAATATGTCCTGTGGTCTCTGCTATCAAAATGAAATATACAGTATGTTTTGCTGTTAAAGTGAGTTTATTATTTAGCAGCTGAAAAACACATTCTGCCTTCCACTTCATAAACTGGCTGCCTTTTATGATTAGCAAAAAGAGCTTGTCTTTCTACTTAAAAAATACTGCTAATCAGTGAGCTGAAATAGAAAGGATTGTAAGCTGAAATGAGGTATGGGATTGAAGTCTACGGAAAGGAAAAAGGAAAGGAAAAAGGAAAGGAAAAAGGAAAGGAAAGGCAAAGGCAAGGCAAGAAGGAAAGGAAAGGAAAGGAAAAGGGAAAAGATAAGCGAAAAATGACCATGGTATTGACATGAGGTCTAATCAAACACGTAATTTGTAAGGAAAATTAAGGGACCTTAATATGGCACTGTTCTTGTGAACCAGGGCAAATACTGCAGATAGAGAACATTATGAATTTGAGAATGAAAGCCCTTGGTTGGGAAAAAAAAAAAAGAAATTCAGATTTAAGGAGAATGAATAACATTGTAAATTGCAGCAGGCTTGTCACTATGAAAAGTAGGTGAGTCTGTTTAATTAAAAATGCTGCTTTTTCATGTAAGAATATGCAGTCTGGTCTGTGTCAACACGCTGCCTGCCTCATCAGAGTAATAAAATAGCTGGTAGCAGTGAGATAAAGTACAAGCGAAGGCTATGGGTTTTTTTATTTTCCTTTTTTTCTTTTTTTTTTTTTTTAATTGCTTCTCTACCTCATGGGTTTTTTTATTCCCAGGCATTAAATAGCCTCACACTCCTCCTCAGATTTGTAGTAAATTGGATCTTTCCTTTAGGAACTGTAAAGCAACCTGAGATTAATCTAGATGACAAAGGGAGTTTCAGCAAAGCCATTCCTCTTGAATATTGAGATATGTTGGACCCAAGAAGTTCTGGAGTGCTATTGGCCCCAAACCCCATGAACTTTTTCCAATTCATTGCAGATTGAGTCTTTGCAGAATGAAAAGGGGCAGGGGGGGCATGAAAATTCAGTAAGGCTGTCACATGCAGTAGGTACACATGCATGTTTTCCTGGTCAGAAACCTTTAAGCCCTTTTGAGGGAAACAGGACATCACCTGAAAGTCTTTCTCAAATGTTGGAATTGACTCTGACGGGCTTTGTCTCAGAGTAAGCAGATCCTCACTGTACGGAGTATATCCAAACACAGAATCAGTCACACTGGGGTGGGAGGATTAAATTCCAGAACTCGAATGCACACCTCCAGCATCTTTTGACATATTTTCCCATCATCTGGGAATTGTCCATAAACCTGAAGAGCATAAAAATCAGTCAAGCTCTATTCATTTAGTACCTTTAAATTTCTCTAATTGGAACATTTGCATGCCAGTGATGATGCAAATAGTTTCCAAGTTATAGTTACTGTTAGCAAATAAAGAGAAAGATTTAGATTGTTTGCAAATTACAGCATCCCTCTTCTGTAAACTTCAGACTATGCTTTTAGCGCTATGATCTAGTTTCTTTTCTGCGTGTACCAGCTTGTTAGGAATAAAAAACTAAAACGAAAAACCATAATAATACAATCATGAGCGACTTCATTCTCAAATGCAATTACAACAACTCAAAGCTCAAGAGCTGGAGCAAAACAAATTAAACAGCTTAAGGACTAATGCTTTTTCACCATTTATACACAAAAAGAAGAATAGAGAGAAAGAAGTTTTGAAACCTCTGTTCAGTCTCGAGCAAACTGCAGTCTGATTTGCCTGTAGATTTTTGGTTTATTACATGACCCCAAGGCAGCAGCAGTCCAATGACAGCAGAGATCAGAGACTTCCAGTGGCAGTGGAATCAACAGGCAGTGTAAAGCTACGTATACATTCATGTTACAGCTTCTTAAATATGAGGTTAAAAAAGTAATCTTTCTGGTGACCAGAAGACAGAGAAAACTGCTAAAATACATATATTTTCATGTGCAATTTTGTAAAAATATCCTTTATTTAAAGTGAATGGAATACTTTTCCCCTGCAAATTGAGGCCAGCTATTGCTAACCCTGCTGTCTCCTTGGTTTTTTTCTTGCCAGTATTTTCTTCCTGACAACTTCTATCAAAGAATTACTGAAGAAAGCAATATGGACATATAAAAAATTGCCAGAACTAGGTGTTCAGCTGGTGATGAGTTTGATTTTCTTTCTGCTCCTAAACAGAATGGACTGAACTTGCTCAAGGAGATGTAGTGTTCAATCAATCAATCAATTAATCAATCAATCAAACAAACAAACAAGTATTTATCATTTGATTATCAAGCAACAATGGCCATTTGTATGTGTTTTCAGGAGAAGCGAGAAATCACCTGCTGTCCGCAACACTCACGTGAGTATTGTAACGAGTTATATCTGTGGATACCACAGCACAAGACAGAAATTCAAAAGATATGACATATATTAGTTTTGGCATGCACAGCTAGTGCACTTTTTCGTCCCAAAATTAAAAAAAAAAAAGGTAGATGACCCAGAGAAATTAAGTCATCATCAGCCCCAAGTAAAATAATGGGGAAATCAGTACAAGATTCATCTGATAGACAGTGAAGGATGTAATTAACACCATTAACACAGTTTTATGCAAAATATCCTGGAGGATCTATGGTTTGTTTAATGGAGAAAACTGTGGGTGTGTAGTGTAGTGTACATAGACTTCGTTCAAGTGCTCCATTTAGCTTTGCAGCATGTTCTGATAAAAACTGGCTCATATAAATGGATTTGACTTGACAGGCTGACAGATTTCAAGAACACAATTTTAATAAAGAACCATAATTGAAATCACATTGTTTCTAGTGATTTTTTGCATGGAAGTATCTTAGATCTGATACTACTCAGTTGTTTTCACCAGTGATCCAGAAGTACTTTCAGAAACTTTGATGATCAAATTTTCAGATGACAAAGACGGGTAGAATGGAAATATTGAGAGAGACAAGCAGTCACACGGAACAACAGAGACAATCTGAGAAGCCAGGCCTGGCCATGAAATTCTCATTTTAAAAGGTTTCAGTGCAAAGCACCATATCTAAACACACTGACTACAGAACAAGCTTAGAAGATGACAGTCTCCATCCTAGAGCAGCAGCTCAGGGAAGGCTCTGCTGCAATGTCCAGAAATCCCACCCTGGGGTCCCAGTGTCATGCTATAACAGAAAAACATGTCCTGCAGCGGCAAGAGGAGCGTATGACAGTGACATTGAACTAAGTGTTAGGAATTCCTCTGCAAATATTTGAAGCAGATGCAGAAAAGAGTTTCCACAAAGACCTGAGAGACAAAGAATACACCTTGCACTTGAAAGGCTTAAAGAGGACAATCTGTTTGGTGAGTATCAAAACGAAGACAGAAAGGTGATGTGATTACAATGTACAAGTACTTCCCTGGAGGAGAACAGGAAGACCCTGAAGTGCTATTTAATCTAGCAAGGAAAAGCGTAACTTGGATCACTTGAAGCCGGAGAAATTAAAAGTGGGAGTAAAATACAACTTTTCATCATGAGAGGGATTAATCACTGAAGCACATTGTGAATGAAGGCAAACGAGTCTCCACCCCAGGATGTCTTCATCAAGACTGGGTGCCCTTCAAGAGCATCCAGGAATGCAGCAGAGCATTAAACTCAAACAGCAGCTAACCCGGTGGCATAGCCCGAGCCATAGCCAGGGTAGTACAAGAAGGGCTCTTGCCACTGTTCAGGCTTTGAGAAGAGGCCCAAGCTCAGCTCCAGGAGCAGGGATTGTCCTTATGCCTGCTGGTGGTGGACTAAGCTTTGATTTTTCCCTCTGACCTGGACCCTGCCCACAGACCCCTGCCAGCAGCACTCACTCAGAAGGAGCTTTGGAGAGAAGAGTCATGGTCCCACGCAGAGTAGAGCTGTGCCTGCTCTCCCTGCCTGTCACGTTTTCCTCTCCCTGGAACCTAAAAGGAGGAAAAAAATGGATGGCTGTTCACATTGTGAGTTCAGCCGGTCATGGCTCTTCCTGGGACCATCCCTCCTACTCTGGTGGCTCAGGTCCAAGAGGACCTCAGAGCTGCTATTTGACTTCAGGGGCCTGAACACCTTAATATGCCTCCAGTGCTTCATAAACACAGAACAAAAGGCAGCATCCCTCACCCCTGGAAATTAATAGCATAGACGCAATAGATGCAAATTTATTGGCCAGTAGAAATAAGCATTCCCATATTTCTGTAGTATTCACATGGATCTGCTATAGACGTCAATTAAAACAGCACAACAGCTAACAAATTAAACATGTCAGAAGCATAAGGATAAACATTGCACAGGAGAAAGGTGTGGGCATGACTAGTGTATAAACCCTACTGCATTTCTCAAGGTGAGCAAGAAAAGAGAAACTGCATGGACACAAAGGTCTCTGAAACAAAGTCCTGCGGTTTGAGCCAGCTGAGGCTGCGTGATTTATGGTGTTAATGATCCTGGCTTCTGAGAAGATCTGGCATCTTGTATGAGAGTTGCAACAGCCAGCTGGACAAGGACCAACACTGACAGCAACAGCGGCACATGCTACAGATGGAAATGATTAATGCTGAGAGGAGGTTCGAGGATTGAATGTGTTTATATTAACCTGCACTGCACTGTTTCAGATTTCTGCCCCTCCACGCCCTTGGCTAATACCTCCTTGACAAGGTTTCCCTGCCTTGTTCTCCAGGGAGGGATGCAGGGGCTAGATCTGATCCTGAATAAACAGTGTCTTAGCAAAAGCATAGTGAGAGTCTCAGGGGTCAGCTTTCAGCCACAGCAGCTCCAATCCTGGCCCTTGCAGTAAGTCAGAGCGATCTGGACTTCTCTAGCCAGTGGCAAGGAATTAGGACCACTAAGGGACCACTGACCAGCAGAGATTTGACATCTGTATGAAAGCCTTCCCCCTCCCACTCTTCCTCATCCTTCCAACATGCCTTCTCCTTGGAGTCCTACACTAATAGGGGTAGGCTGATGGCCCTCCGAAGGACCACTTTGCTGAATACAAAGGACAAACAGAGGGATCAGGCGTGAATGCATTTTGCTTTTTCAGGAAATCTGCCTGAGGAGCAGAAGGCCTCAACAGCCTTTTTTTCCTGCACTGTGAAGATTTGTCTGCAGCACAGGAAGAAATTGGGAAAGCTGCCGTCTCTGAAACACCTAGCAGAGTTTTGCTTGCACAAATTCAATTTTTGGTGAGCGGTTCTTTGCTAATGCACCAATTCTTGCTGTTGTGCCATGCATACTAGTGGGAGTTTGTAGCCTCTACGTATGAGCTGGAGAACAGGAAAAAAATACTCTTGCTACCTTATTCTACTGAAAAAGCCACCAAAAGGTAAGAGGCCAGCAAACTCTTTACCCTGGGAAGGAAGGATATTTCTAAATTCACGTTTAATATCTCTATTCTTTTGTTTCACGAAAGCCCAAGTTGTTATCTACTTCAGGCACATTGAAGAAATTCTGCTGACAGTAGAAGAAAGCTTCTGTAACATAAAAAGGACGCCGTGCAATGCCTCCCAAACACCTAGCTCTGGCCTTCATCCACGTCAGTGAAGTTAGCAGGGGCAGCACTGTGTCAGGTTTGCCTGGAATAATGCTTGAAGATGCCTTATGCCATCCCTCCCCATCTATGACAGCCACTTAGGGCAAGCACACTCATTCCTGGGCCGAGACACAGGACACGCAAAGACGCCGTGTCCTCCTGGAGACAGCCGAACCCTCAGCTCCTTGCTTTCAGATGTCTGCATGAGAACATCCCTGCTCCATACATAGGATTCTATACGATTCAGTGAGAGCCCCAGATGTGACCAGTTAAGAACAGTGGCCAGTGATACAGACAACAGTCATTTATATCTCCTAACTCCTGAACTTCTAAGCAGATGACAGATCTAATGATATTAGTACAGACGCCTGATTTTTTCCCTCCACTGTAATTAATCAGGTTCACCAACGCCACTCCAAAGCCAAATCCAGACGTATGCCAGAAATGAAATGTCAGGTGGACACGAGGCCTTTCCGTAAATGTCATATCAATGCATTTTCACAATCTGAAGTATGAGAAACCTTATGCAGGCAACAATTATCCAGAGTGCCAGTGTCTGCCGTAGGCACAGAGCATCCAACCTCATCGGCAGGTAGGTGACAAGCTCTTCCAAGGGAGGCATCACCAAGCTCTGCAACACCTCCCTTTTCTCAGAGCCATGCTGAGCACCCAGCTTCACTGGAGAGAGACAAACCCCTGAGCTCCTGAAGAGAAGTTCCGCAGCTATGTTTATACGTGACATTTAATATATTACATAAAATCCATTGAGCTTCAATAAATGAAACCCAGTGATCATGGACTTATTAAATATTTTCCTTTACTGTGCGCACAGATTGGTACAACTTATTCCTTCCTTTTCCCAGAGCTATGATACAACAGCGTTTGGTAACGCAGGTTTGCCTACAAGTACTGTGAAATGTAAGCATCTGCCATTACCTGCTTCCTGGTAATAGCGTAGCACCTGGCCCTTCAAACAATCTCTCTGATATAAGCAAAAGAAAAAAGAAAATATAGGTGTCACTTATCAGTACAATACCCCAAAGGAGCTATTAGAAAGCATTTGGGGCATGAAACGTGCATTTCTGACTGTACAGCACCTAGCACAAGAGAATTTTGAATCCTGATTCAGCTGAAACCCATATGCACTGCCGCCCTACAATTATTAACATTATTAACACTAAGACTTAAAACACAAGCTGATCACAAGCTGCTATGGATATTGCTGCTCAGACATGCAGAGACCACCTCTCTGTCTCAGCACAGCGAGACCAGGAGCAGACCACAAAACACAAAAAAAGTCCTTTGTCACCCCATCTTGATCCCGGTCGACTAGAGACTGGCTTAAGCCCTAAAGCCTGGGGCTTGTTATCCTTCCCAACCCCTACTGTCACAATTACAGTGGGGATTTAGGTGACTGCTTTACAGGACACGTCACACAGCGCAACTGCTTTCCCATCTCCCCATGGACGCGGGAGAGGCGATGCCGTGTTGCATTTCAAAGCAGATAATCCAGCAGAAAACATCAGCCCAGTGAAGGGCAGGGCAGGAAACCTTCATGCAAGGGCTCTCATGCTGCAGCACGGGCAGGCAGCGCAGTTAATGCCAAAGAGCCCCCGAATTAGATGTGCTCTTTAGATGTTCCCACGACTGGTTTCCAGCGTCCCCGTTGAGCGCCTGCGTGGGTGGGGGGGTTCCTTCACGCGTACAGCCCTGCTGAGCATAGCTGTCTTCAAGCGACACACGTACACCCTCCTGAACAGCAGCCAGTAACTGGGAATGGCATAAAGGAAATGAGCCTAAAATTAATTACAAAAATAAACAGGCTTTCTTCAAAAATGGAAGGAAGAAAGCCTTGCTTGGTCAGGCAACAGGAAATATAGGTACATTAGTATTTGCACTGATCTTCCCCTCCACTAATAACATTTAATAACATTTCCAATAGGATAACTATGAAAAGGATGGGAAGAAGAAAAATGAAGCAAACAAACAGAAGGTGGGTAAATGCAGTTATTAAACGAAAATCTTTTAAAAGCACAAGCTTGCTGTCTTGAGAGAAACAACGTCCCTCCCATCTCCAGTTTGAAAACAAAAACTGCAATATACCACACAAGACAAACAATTTAAGGACCAAAAGTTGAAAAAAGTGCTGTCTTTCACTGAAAATTGATATACCAGCCAAGGCAGGGATGCATCTGGAAGAGTAAGATGATTTACGGACTTCCTTCCATCACCACGTTACCATCTGGTAACTTCAAATCAGAGCGTGCAGCACCATGCCCGAGTCCACCTGCGCGTTACTGGAGTGCCTAAGGGAGGGTGGCAGCTTCCACCCCGTCACGAGTCTGTCCGAGCTCTGCGGCTGACTCCAGCTTACCGAGACGCTGGCTGACCCAAAGCCAGCCAAAGCCAAGGGGAATCCTACCCCTCGTTTCAACGGATTTTGGAGCAAACCCTGAAATATTTCACATGGAGGCAGTCTTAATCCTGAAATCTTTTTCCTTTTTATTTTTTTTCTGGTGGAAGGATCCGGGCAAACTGAAATGACCGTGTCTGCTATTCTCCGGAGAAGACCTTGAGGGACTTGCTTTGAGACACATACCTTGTTTGTCAGGCAGTCCGAGAATCTCTTTGAATCACTGTGATTTTTTTTTTTGAGCATTTAACACATGGCAATTTTTCAGCAGAATAAAGCCTTATATAGCATAAGAAACACAGACTTTACAAACAGAAAACATTTCCCCAACAGGTAGGGGAAAAAACCGGGTTATTAAAAGCAACATGTCATTTTCCATTTAAAAACACCACCATCAATAAAATCAGTTCTTCACCCTGCCTGCAAGCTCCCTTAGAGGCATACTCCACCATTTCACGCTGGGCTTGGAGTTTTGGCTAAAATGCTAAAAGAAGATGGAAGAGTTACCTGGAGTAAACTAAACAAATTGCAGTACAAAGCCTGGTGGGTATCTAAACACCGTAGGCTCCTTTGAAAAATCCTATGCTATATTAGAAGAGTGGCAGGCAAGTCCGTTTCTCCTTTTATTGCTCTGAATTGTCTAAGTATTTAAGGGTCATGGACCAGGAATATTTTTCACCCCGGACCTAACAAACAAGTACCCCTTGGTGGCGATTACTGAGCGCACAGCAAAATATCATTCTTGTTCATGAAAATACACTGAATCGTAAGTTAACAAGCAGTGACTGTGAGTATATTAAAACCAGTCTAAATTGAGACACATATATTCGCATACTGTAACACGCAGCTGTTTCTCAGCACAAGTTGCAGTGTATTGCAACACGTGTACTGCAGTGACTGCTGCATTTTCTTTAAAGTGTTACTTCTAAGGCCATATATATTACTCCTAGTTTCACACAGTAGCAGATTTGCAGCCTATGGATACTTGAAGTTCTGTATGTAATGTGTATATTTAAAAGGAAAATTCTTTACTTACAGAATTCTGTTCAATAGACATGGAGGTGTAATTGGTGTATGTGGACAGGGAAGGCTGGAATTTAAGCCCTCTTTAATCTATCAAATCAGTGTATAAGGGCCTTGATATAACATGAAGAGATGCTTAACCATCATAACAGACTTGTTTCCCTAGAAAAACTCAGGCACATCCAAAATAACTGAAGCTGAGCATCATGAACAATCTGCTGATGCTGATAAGTTGTTGAAGCTTTATAAAAATACAACCCCCCCTCCCCAAAAGCCAACAGCAAAATGCATGTTTTTTAAAAGAAAGGAAAAGAATGATGCTACTATTCCACCCATTTCAGTTGACTAAGATCTCTCTCATGGAAAATACTGGAGAAAAACAGATCCAGAAAGAAGAAATACCAGCAACCAAGACAGAAAAGTACGTCAGCTAAAGAGAGAAGTAGGAGAGTCATGCCGTACAGCAGCAGGCTGTACTCCACACAGGCTTTGTCTTGAAAGCTGATTTGCCATTTATAGTCGATAGGCAGCGATCCAGCAGTTGGACTAATCACATCGTTCTTTGTTTCTAATATTTTCAGCATGTCCCACAGGTTGGAAATACAGTGACCAGTAGCATGCGAAAGGGCCGTAAACCTGAGCTGAAAGGATAAAAGACATTTGTTTCCATCTTTTCTAAACTGAATTCCAGCCAAGGTGCTGTTGGGAACTGGATGACAGTGAGAAATCTCTATTGTATTGATAAGCCAATAGCCAGTATTGAGTTTGTTTACCGACCTGAAACCCAGTTTGGACCTGAGACATCAAATGCTCTATCAGCAAATTTTCAATTGTGCTAGCCTTAAAAGTCAATTTTTTTATTGCAGCTCTCCAGCCCTCTGCACCCACTCCACATAGAAATAAACTCTTTAGTCAAAATTGGAAATAGTGATAAAAATGTATAAGGAAAGAGGAGAACCATAGTACACCCATAAACAGAATCTGTCTTCAGAAGGAAGACATAAAAAGCTGGGGAAGAAATAATGAATTTTACAGAGGCAATGAGAAAACAAAGATAATTAAAACCAAAACTCTTTACCATCATGATGCCCATGTAATAGCTTCTCTACAGAAAAATAAAGGAATTGTCATCTGAATATCCATGTATGGGGGAAGAAAGTTGTATTTCTCTTGGCACCAAAAATACGTGATAAGTGGGTTTTTTTTTTTAATTCAGATGAGCACCAAAGAGATTCAACCTCAGCTCCTGTAACCCTAGAAACATTCTGGTACCATCGGTCTTGAGTCACTAAAGAAACGTTACGGTGGCAATGCCCTGTATGGTCCTTCAGCAGTTTCTTTGCCAGCCAGACTGAACAAGTATAAGGACTTCCAAATATTTTGAGTCCATGGAAAAGGATTAACTGCATTTTTGTGGAAACCGCATTGATTGAACGGGTCTTCCCTATCACTTTTGCAGTAATGCCCGTTACAACACTAAGGTCAGCTATAAGAATCTAGCCAGCTGCGAGGTGAACACCCCATAGCCAAAGCGGGTAAAGGGATGACAAAACCTGCTTGCCCGTCGCGAGCAGACCACTGAGCACCACGGACGACCTCCCCACCGCACCGTGCGAGCCCGCGAGCTCCGGGCAGGACAGCCGGCAGAGGCAAGGTCACGGCCACTCCGCTGCCCAGCACCTCCTCCCGGACTCGGTCAGGCTGGTTTCCCTCCAGAGGGAAGCATTGGATTTGCCTACCTGTTCAGCTAAGCCAGGAACCGTGCTAGTTAATCTCTGTTTTATTAATCCTTTCCTACAAGTGGTTTTAAGTGGAAACATTGCCTGGCCTAGGCAGCGGTTTTCTGCTCACACTGCACTTGCCCAGCTCTTCCACCACCCGAGCTCCTCCAGCGCTCGCTACCCACCTCAAAACTTCCCCTCCAGTGATACAACTGTATGTTCCACAGAGATCGAGCCGCCCATTTTAAGAGCTAAAATGCAAGTGACTACCAACAGTTACACCTTTCTTCCTGCCCATTAGGAATATTTTGCAATGTGCAGATCTCACGTGGTTTTAGCTGCAGTTAAAACACTTTTCAGGTATAATAATACCACACCGTAGCCAAAGAGCTAGAGGACTGAATCCATCCCCTGCCCTTGCGGGCAGCGACGGACAGAACCGTACCTGCCTCTCCATCATTCCAGGAACCCTACCAGCTGGAGAGATGCAGGCAACCTCACCCCAACATCCTGCCAACTTCCAGTGAAAAACAGAAAGGCAGCCGAAAGCACAAGCTGCAGATGCAACTACTGCTGTGGGGATGCAAAAGATCACATTTCAAGGTTAATCTAAAATCCCCACTGTGCTGCACACGGAAAACTGCCAGTGCTTTAAGAGCAGGAGGCTTCCCGAGAGGTGACGGAGCACCAAAGGGCGATTTCAGAGAATATATAACCATGCATGCCGGGGCGTATTTAGAGATCACTTCCTTTTATATTCTGTTACTGTTAATAATGCACCGAAGATTTAAATGCTGTGCACAAGGTCTCTGGTGGGAAACAAAGCCTTTGCCGACGAAACAGTTTAAGCCAACAGTTTCCTTCCCTGCAAGCCCTGTCTGAGCTACCAGCTGTGTCTGCCAGAATAAGCATTGCCTTAAATAACTCCCTCTCGAGACAGTAAGGTGAAGCTGGCAACCAGACGCATCTTCTTGGAATAAGTTTTTTAAAAAAACCCAACAAAACAACCCAACACACCAGTCCATTAAGAGCTCTGTGGAAGGGGTGAGTCTCAAATATCCCTTTCTAATTAGTAGGCTGAGCACTTTCGGAAGATGGAGCTTTACAACTAAAGCATTTCAGCTCTGTCCTCGCGTGGTCTATGACTTGATGCCAGGGCCCACCCCTGCCGCTGCTTCTTTACCTCCCCATCTTCCCTGAGCACAGCAGATGTCTGGAGCTGCCTTCCCTCCTTTCTTCCAGCCACCGATTCCCATCCGTCACGTTTCTGCCGAAAGAGCTCTCGGAGCCTCTGTCACGCCCTGGGCCTTTTCGGTTGTGCTCATTTCTGGAACTGTCCACGTCACTGAAATGAAATGCCTCAAGCTTACTTTCGGTAGGATCTTTACCACGCTTCATCTTTGCCCCTTTCCTTGCTCTCTCCGTGACGTAACTGATGAGCAAGTCCCCGGAGGTCCCACCTGCCCCCACCACCGGCACTACACTGTTCTCTCACTTGTGGAAAAAGTATACTGCATTTTTCCCCTGAGAAACATGACTTCCTATGATTCTGGCGCACAGTTCAGAAGTACTTCATCCTACTTATTAATTTTAATTGAAGTCTGCAAGACATTAACCTAAAATTCAAGGTTTTGGATGCCAGCTAGGGCAGGCTGGCTGACATTTTTAAAAAAATTCACATTTTTTTCCACATTTTAACCAAATTGTTGGCAAAGGAGATTAAAATGAAAATAAAAAAAAAAACAACCCCCCAAATGATCTTTTGGGATTCTTCAGACTCTTAAAGAAGCACTTTTTATGAATTTAGCAATGCAGCTCAGGTTAACATACATACTCAAAACAACTCAAAGTTGAGGCAGAATACAACAAAAGCTGATTCTCTCTGTTAAGGACACTTACAAAACAGTTTATCTGTTTGAGACACCTCAGCCTTTACAAATAGTTTCTCTGATGGCATCAGTGGATACAAGAAGCCTATCTCCCCCAGACAAACTACTAAAGCTAGCAGATGAACGCTAAATTTAAACAGAACTCATTCTTTGTCTCTGGGAAGGATTTGAACAAATCTCTTGATATTGTGTTTGCATCTATAGGCACAGAATCAAATATATACCATTTTCTTGTGCTGCTTTTCCTTTTCTTTAAGGAGCAATCCAGGGCTGAGGAAGCATCAGAAATTAAAGTATTATGCAGCCCTTGCCGCTGCCGATACTCAAATATTATTTCATACTGTTTTCTTAGCAACTCCTGCTGAGGTTCAGAAACAGTTTGTACTTAAGGATTACTAATTAAGTTCAGTCTCATTCTTCAGGCCCACCCCCAGCCTACAGTGTAAAATATAGTTGTGCTCTGAATTTAGAAGACTGACTAATTGTGTAAGATACCTGTCGTGCATCTATGGAGAAGGCGGCACTTAGCTGCGGTTTCTACAAGAAGGTTCCTGCCTTTTGCCCCTTGGCACAGCTCTGTCTCAAGACAGACGACTATTCTGTGGGCATGGAGATAACCAGGGCTTCTAACTCACGCAGTCCCAAATCACACAGCCTTCAGAACTGAGGAAAGTACCAGCAGGCTTCAATACCCTACTCTTTAGGAGGACTGCTTACCATTAGGAGTAAAGGATGCTTGACCTAGTACTTATAGTACGCAGCTGGGAATAAAGGTGCACCTTAAAGTGCTGCCTTAATACAAGTTTTCCTATCTTGGCATGGAGCAAATGCCCTAAAGGCCAAGGAAACAGATGATGACATAGATCTCTTTTTGGAAAAACTTGGCTACCATAAATATCTCTTCACAGACTAGGTAGTTATCAGCCTCCAGGCTGTATTTCACAGCCCTAAAATACCTGCTGTTAGCATCCTCCACTAATAATATCAAAGCATCACAAGACAGAAGAAAAGCCCTGCTACATCTTCACACGTTTACCAGTTTTCAGGTTTATGGTGTTTTTTCAAAAGCTTTTGTAGATAAGAACAGACAGAAAGTTCCAAGCGAGCAAATATTTGTCTGTGCAGCCTTTAAGAAGAGCACATCTGGAGCAGAGAGGGAGAAAAAACTTGCAGACAGGCAAACCTCTAATAGATCGGTTCCATGTCAGAATCTGTCAGCAGTGTGACTCATGCAGTGCTCATTTCTACTGTAATAGATTACTGCTTTTCTAGGCTTGAATTTTCTCACTTGCTGTTTCACTATAGCACTGCACAAAATAACCCAGCGCTGAGCACCGCGCTGCAGGAGTGCCACATGCAGTTAAGCATTAGCCATATAATTTTGGCAAAGGACGGAGAAGGGTGGTGCAATGTACAAATGAAGAAATATTAAACAAATAAACAACAAGCAGCAGCAGGTGGATTAGAAATGAACGACACGGCATAATTACAGTATGCTATCTTACACTGAGTCATCAGCTTGAGTCCAGCCTGGTTTTGTTAATGTTATTGCCATCAAGCAGCCACTTGTTTTTTCTCTGTCTAAATATGGTAGTGACCATAGTCTTTCCTGAGATGGAAGGTCCAGATTTTCAAGCACACAGAGCAGGCCTACCAACAACTAAGGACAGAAAAAGCAGCAGACTATCCCTCTGTCTCTGCTCTCCCCTTCTTCACATTACACCTCTCTTCTGCATTTCTGTTCTGCTTGCTCAGCTTCACTACCGTCTCCTCTGCATGTGTCCCTTGTCCCAGCCTTCGGGCAGTCAGTGCAAAATCTGAAAGTCATTTCCTAGAAGCTACAGGTGGAAAATGCAAAGTATCAGTGAACGCTGGCATTTCCCCAACCACCTGAGATGACTGCTTTTTGCTCCAGGGTGGGTAAGAAGAGAAAGCAGGAGCACGTGAATGGGGATGAAAAATGAAAGGAGGCTTCTGGTGTGAAAAGGACAGACTGGAAGAATTGCCTTGGTGGGCATTTCGACAGTAATTCTTCCTGAAATTGGAGGAGGAGGAACTGCCTTTTTTTTTCTTCCCCACGTTCCCTGGGGACTTGCCACTGCGTTTTCTCCTTGCTGAAAGAAGAAATTAAGAACTTGGATTCAAAATCAAAATCAGCTCCCACGTCAAACCCCACACCCTGTATCTCCTTTAAAATGAGCACTGAGGTAGTCCAATGTGAGTGTGATGTGGAAGAGGCTCGCTGAAAAGTCAAGAGCTGATGCAAGAAATATGAATTCACTAATATGAAAGGAGCTATATTTGGTACAGAGCTAAATGAGTGTTTTTAATGCTGCTTAAACACTGTTTTCTTTCATTGTAGCAGATGTTGTTTTCCATCTGAGTTACAGACTACAAGTGGCAAAAGGATCATGACTTCTAAACAATAGTAATTTAAAAATCAAGAGCAGTCTCTGTGGTGTGACTGCCCATAATTACTGGGCAGGCTGCAAAGACAAGAACACCCTCCCAAATAAAAGGGCAAAGCAAGACAATCTTACTGGTCACCTCCATCACACTGGCTTGTGTCCAGACATCTCTAGAGCTAGAAATTTGAGGTCAGATTTTTTAAAAGTATCCACAAAAAGCTGCTATTTAAATATACAGGTGAAGCATTTTAGGTGGTAGCACAGGAACTCCTGGAAACTTACTCAGACAAAAGGTTGTACCTGTCTGTAAATGCCAATATTTGTATTTCTTTGTGTTCAGCAGCAAACGACCTAAAGCCTTGACCTGGAAACTCCCCAGGCTTCATGAAGCTCTTCAGCCACGCAGGACACTCCAGGCTGCATACACACACATGGCAAAGAAAGGAGAAAATGGGGAGCAGGAGAAGCAGCAGTGAGGCAGGGATGAGCAGGCACTGCAATTCGGACATGCTGCCTTGCCTGCACTGAGAGCCTGACTTGGAATTAATTTTATACCATTTTGTCACTAGATTAACTGAAATAGAAACAGTACGCCACCATTTGGTGAATCATTTGTACAAAAAATCTCAAATCTAAACAGATTGTCTGCCCCTCAGCTGCTTGTCTGATGGCCTGAATGGCAGATAGAGTTTAAGAAAAGAAAAAAACCTGGCGTATTGATGGTACAAATCAGCTGAGAGGTGGTTTTCCTTAAAACTTTTTTAAGAAGAACCTATTCAAAACCAGTATGTAAATGATGACAAATGAACAACATTCTTGGTAGGGGTTTTAAAGTATGTCCAGACATGGGCCTGAAAGGTGATGCTGGTTTTTCAAGATACCCCGCAACAAGGTTAGGCACAGAAATTGAGGGGGTCATTTGTCTAAAATAATAGCAATTATAAATCTACAGACCAGAATTTGCTGTAGGGAGAGGATAGGCCCAGGATATTTCTATCCAGATAGTAACACAGACAGTTTTAAGACAGTTTCTTACTGCAAGGTAGAAATGCTGGAAAGATCTTACTAGAGTATGTGGTGCTAGAAGTCACGTGAAAAATCTTATAAAATTCCACCCAAATTTAAATCTCTCATGGGATAGAGTGAATTTTGGCAAAATCTCATTTAGCTGAAAAAAAACCCTAAGTTGCAAAATGGTTTCGGAAACACAAGTGTGGATTTTCTCTCTGTTTTGAAACCTTCCAGCTTTATAAACTTAAATTATATTGTAAAATGCAGTATTTCCCCAGCTCTTTCATTTTAAAGGGTTGACCTGTTGTTTATTTGGGACTAGTAGAGCCACACTGATTTTCAGTACTGCACTCACAGAGAGCTAATAGTGATAGCCTGGTATTAGTGCAGAGTTTTCTGCCCTATTCTCAAGCCACTATAGAGACAAACTTCTAATTAACTATCAAAAGCAACAGGCAAGCCTTTAAAGGCAGTCTGATTATCGGGTTAGTTTATAATTAAACACAGCTGATGGTTAGTGCTCATACCCCGGGTACAGAAAAGCTTGTGCTAATGGGGGATGAGATTACCGGTCCTCACACAAGGCCCCCACACCAGCGGGGACCCTCTGCCTTGCATCTCTGCTTGGTGGCTGCGGCACGGGGCTGAGACTATGTTTTCCACCAGCACCACTTCAGCAGAGAAGCAGAGATACCCGACAGAGCACTCTTGGTCCTGTGTTCAAGAGGTAAGGTGTGACTGCACAGCCCAAGAGGGGAAACACTTGGCCCTAACCTTGCGGTGACGTCTTAACGAAGTGAAGAGCACGCCGAGTGCTGGCTTATCCTGCTACTTGATCATAGAATTATAGAATAATTTAGGTTGGAAAAGACCTTCAGGATCATCGAGTCCAACCTTCATCCATGCCCACTAGACCATGTCTCGGAGGGCCTTGTCTACGTGCTTTTTGAATACCTCCAGGGATGGTGACTCCACCACTTCCCTGGGCAGCCTGTTCCAATGTCTGACA
>JANZLQ010000007.1:2857447-2887337 GCA_026212715.1 Elanus axillaris
GACAGGGGAACAATCCCCTCCCTGCTCCTGCTGGCCACAGAATTTCTGATCCAGGCCAGGATGCCGTTGGCCTTCTCAGCCACCTGGGCACACTGCTGGCTCCTATTCAGCCGGCTGTCGACCAGCACCCCCAGGTCTTTTTCTGCCGGGCAGCTTTCCAGCTGCTCTTCCCCAGGCCTGTAGCGCTGAGTGGGGTTGCTGTGACCCAAGTGCAGGACCCGGCACTTGGCCTTGTTGAACTTCATACAATTGGCCTCGGCCCATCAATCCAGCCTGTCCGGATCTCTCTGGAGAGCCTTCCTACCTTCAAGCAGATCGACCTGCCTCCCAGCTTGGTGTCATCTGCAAACTTGCTGAGGGTGCATTCAATCCCCTTGTCTAGATCACTGATAAAGATATTAAACAGGACCAGACCCAACACCGAGCCCTGGGGAACACCACTTGTGACCAGCCACCAACTGGATTTAACTCCATTCACCCCAACCCTCTGGGCTCGTCCATCCAGCCAGTTTTTCACCCAGCACAGAGTACATTTGTCCAAGCCATGAGCTCCCAGCTTCTCAAGGAGTATGCCGTGAGAGACGGTGTCAAAGGCCTTCCTGAAGTCCAGGTGGATAACATCCACAGCCTTTCCCTCACCCATGTGGCAGGTTACCTGGTCATAGAAGGAGATCAGGTTGGTCAAACAGGACCTGCCCTTCGTAAAGCCATGCTGACTGGGCCTGATCCCCTGTTTGTCCTGGACTTGCCATGTGAGTGCTCTCAAGACGAACTGTTCCATAATCTTCCCCAGTACCGAGGTCAGGCTGACAGGCCTCTAGTTCCCCAGATCCTCCCTCCGAATCTTCTTGTAAATGGGTGTCACATTGGCAAGTCTCCAGTCGTCTGGGACCTCCCCCGTTGACTAGGATGCTCAGTCACCAACAGTACTCTACAGTTTACCCAGTCTTTCATCAGAAAATGCAAGAACATTGCATTGGAGGGTCAGTACTCAATCCCCAGTAGGTCACCGTACAGTCTAGGTTATTTCCCAATTGATGCTGAAAAACAATCTCCCTTACCTTCAAGTGTATGTCATTTGTGGCAAATGGGGGACCGATGCATTTAAAACGAAAGTATTTCACAGCCCTTCCTTGCAATGTTGTTGCTTATTTGCATGGCACTGGGGATATGCCAGATGTTCTAAAAAGTCACCAAAAACTCATCTCCCTTTCAGCTTTGTAAATAGCAGCTAATCCATTTACACTCTTTGTCAGGTTTGTTTCTTCAACCTGATTATTTTAAATCTCCTGACCCAATTGTGTCTAGGGCCTGAGGGTGCTCTCCTAACGCAGACAATAAATAAAAACTGAAGCACCTGGGATTTGATGGATATGTAACTACTTTGAAAGTGAGATCTGAAACAGGCTGCAGATTTAGAATCTCATCAGAAAACACAGAAATGACACCAGCGAGCTGGCCAATAAACTGTACATGACAGTCACAAATACTGATTTTCTTACAAACAATACCATTAAAAATGGCACTGGAAGTACACCGCTGCGTGAACCTGGGTGAATGCCAATAGGAAAGTGACGGGTCCCTCTGCACTTCAGCAAGCTTTTCTCAAGTGACAGGTAAAGTCTTGCACACCCACAAAAATTGTAGCAAGTTACTTTTGGAGACGGTAAATCTGATCGGCATCAGCAGAGAGAGAAGTAGAAATATGAAGCCCAGATGCTCTCAGTGGCAGGAGGAGGAAGTGGCTTCTTTTAGGATTTTTTAATAGCAATCTACTGTGCAAAGTGGGATTCAAAAGCAAGAGCAAAGTGACACCAGTCTCCTTTCTGGAGAAGAAAATCAGATTGACAAGCATGAAAATAAAACTACTTGGACTGCAGTGAGCAGATTAATTAAATCTGGACTCTGAAATCTGCCTGACTTTTAATTGTCCCTGTAGTTAAAAATGGATTTTGCTTCTCCAGTGCCTGTTCTCATCTGGACCACTTATTATTCTAAGGTTCCCTTTTGGCTCTACAAACCCAAACTCACTACACTGTGATGTGTAGCTAGAATCACTGATAAAAGATAATTATGGAGAAGCCACCACAATGCTGGTTTCCATTCTCTAGCTCTTTTACTCTATTTCCCTTCAGATGGCCAAGCTACCTACTTATTATCTAGTAATGTACCCACAAAAAAGAACACGTTAATAGCCTTTTAGTTGGGAAATGACATAAATGGAAGAGAAAAACAAAAGCAGATTTTTTATTTTTTTTACATCAGCACATGTCCAATTGTCCTGACCCTGCACTTTTTGTATGTCATGTCTCTAAAGAGATTCCACTGGGAATTCGGGATCTGCGAGGTTATGACCTGATAGTCAACACATCTTTGGCTTTGTAAATGAACACTATAAGATCAGCAGAAAGACAAGGACAAAAGTTAAAAGAGAAAAGAGACTATTCTTTGGCAAAAGTGTTTTGGGAACAGTGTCAGAACCATTCCTGTTTGTGAGTGAAATTCTTCCACTAGGATCAAGCAGATCCTAGAGGTAAAAATGGCCAGGAAGGATGCACTCCAATTCTTAACGCTTGAGCACAACAGTACCAGAGCTCAAACTAGAGTCTTGCTGCCCCAAGGAACAAGCTCAGAGCTGATCAGATCAAGTCACAGGTCTCCTCCAGCCCAGCTGTCACTGCAGTAGGGATCTGGGTCTTGGGGTCAGCATGTGGCTGGGGCCTGACCCCAGGCCAGGGAAGATGGACACACATTAATCTTCAGGTGCCTCAGCTGCAAACTGACGTGCAAATTAATGATATCCATTATGTCATTATATATCCATTATATATATATAGTGAACCTTTGTGTTTCAGTTTACTTAATAAGAAAACTAGATTATTTTTTTTTTTGCATTTTACATCTAACAACCCATTCTTTACTTTCAGCTTAAATTAAGAAGTTGGAGGAAAAGACCTGCTGTTGGTCTTTTCAACCAGTAGAATGACAAATGGGATATTAAAAAAAAACCCTTTTAGTAATGTTTCCTTTTTTAAAAAGTCAGCCTTCTATAAACAGTATGGCTTGGACACTTAGCAGTAATACCTGCATGACAGAGGAGAGCCTGCAATCTCATTCTTTTACGCTTTCCAGCTCACTTCAGCAGTAATACCTGCATGACAGAGGAGAGCCTGCAATCTCATTCTTTTACGCTTTCCAGCTCAGTTGTCTTGATCTTGTGCTGTGTTTTGTAAAGTTAAGATAGCCATTCAGCCCTGGTAAGAGACATAAAAACGCGTGACAAGAGAAGGCAGAGGAAAAAGAAACATCAAACTGTGGCAACCAGCTACAAATTCATTTCCAGTTCTTTATCTTCCTCTGTTATATTATGTCCACATTAGTCAAGGGCATCAGATTAGCTTCAGAATTAGCTGTAATAACACCTCTGAGATCTGTGAGCACATCACAAGTACAGCTATTTCTGTTTTACAGTTGGGGTCATCAATTCAGCCGGGATGACTTTCCTACCACAACACCATAAGCCATTAGCAGAATTTGAATTGAAGTCTGCCTCTGTATCTTATATTACCAAGGGATGCCCTTGCTGTGCTACAGCGTTGTACGATCTGCACTTGCCCATTAATTTAATTTTCTAATGGCAACCCTTCATGCCCATCACAGACGCAAGACCAGAAGGCACAGCCCTACATTGGGTGCACAGCTTCTGCGGTACTGAAGAAACAGCAAAGCAATACTTGCCACCTAACCTCTAGAAAGCATCTGCTTTTTGCAAAATTGCAGCCACACACTTCTTCCTTTCCTTCCCAGTTTCCGTGACAAATCTCACTTTTAAGTCAGCATCTTCTCTGAAAATGACATCCCTGTCAGCCAGGTGGAGGTAGAGCTGGTTCAGACACTCAGCAGTGGGAGGTGGGCAGGCACAGGTACATCATTTTAAACAATGCCAAATTATTTGCTTGAGTAAATTCAAACTTTATTTTCCATGGCAGCACCTGTGTTTTGTGTAATGAGAAGACTGGCAGAAACACAGGCAACAGTTTAAGCTGAAGTAGCCCACAGAGGCTGAGAACTGAACTCTGCTCCAACATCCACCCGTACCATTCTCCTGTGGATTTCAAAAGGGTCTCCAGAGGCAACATACTTGACTTACGAACCTCCAGTTTAACAGCATTATCCTCACACTTCACTTACGTTTCAGTAGTATCTGGGGTCCGTTGCCATAGGGAGTGAACAGTCAAGGAACAGGCAAAGACCTTTTCTCCAGCAACCTCGTAACATGTAAGACAAGACAAAGTGATTAAAGAGAGAAAACAGATGGGCAATTTATCAACATGTTAAGTGCTGTTTTTCCCCAAAGTGCACTCCTCTCACTACCAATTTTCTTCTTTCAGATCTACCCACCCTCCTGAGGGAGCGTGAGCTTTTGCTTTCATTTCCTCCAGACTGACTTGCATTAGCCAGCTAACATCCTCCTAGAGCTGCCTTGCCATCAAGCTGCACTGGGTCAGAGCTGCTCTGCTAACGCTCATCTGGTCGGCTGTAAAGTCAAGCTCAGCATAATTCCTTTTATTTAAGCAGCATAGCTCACATCTTCATGCAAGAGAGAGAGACTACCCTGATTTAACACGATGGTTTACACGAAGAGCTTGTTCATGGTCGCGTTGGAGCCAATGTCCCGCTGGCAGTCAGGGGTTCAGAAAAACCACGCCGTTCCTAGGAGCAGAAGGCCAACCCCACTTAATAAAGGTCTGCCAAGAAATCCATTGTGTAACTAGGCAATGCCAGGGTTTCTGGGTAGGATGCTTTTATTATCACGCTCAGTCAAGTGGAACTGGCACCGTGACAAGCGCTTCAGCCCCTGAAAGAGCACTAAACACAACACCGGTGAGAATAAATGCGATTCTTGACTGATGTAGCTGTATCATCAAGAACACCTAGTCCAGTATAGCAGCAACAGTGCATCTTCATTCATATAGCATATTTCACTGCAAGGGACCAAACAATGTTGGTAACGTTGCTAAGATAAGCCACATCTGAATTTGTAGAGTTATGTGGTTACACCTGCAAAACTTTGCTAATGCAGATTTGGCCCGTTATGTTAGTGGTGAGGCTAGAATTTGGAACCTTTCAAACATGTTACCTAATATTTATATTAAATGCCTTAGAAAATGATACTCCTTGAATTTGGGATAATCCCTCCCACCAGCGAAGACCATTATTAAAACAGTAGCACTTTATAGTGCTTAACAGTAATGCCCATAGATACTTACCCATATGGGTGTACACACACACAGAGTACCCATTACAAAATACATATATGTGTATACTTTTATGTGTCCAGCATGATCCAGGATGGTATCATCATAGGATATGTAAAATCATGTTTCAAACGGATATTATAAAATGTATATGAAATTTGAAAAAAACGAGAGGAATCTTCAAGCATTTTCCAAATAGCAGGTCTCTGTCAGGTACAGTCAACAGTAAAGCTGGGTTATAAACACACAGGCATTGAACAACTCGTAATTGCAGGAAACACTCATCTGTCCATGAAATGCGGTAATACAGGAGATCTGTCCTTTTAGTGCACAGCAACTGCCTGTCGCACAGACTGTTACAGACTGGAATTATCATCACATTTGAATTGGTTGAGCTTTCAAAAAACTGAGAATGAAAAAGAAAATTGGAGGCTTTGAATTCACTTCCATTTGTCTCACACCTAAGAACATCCAATTATTCAATCACTCTCTTGCTGCAAATCTGAGCCAGGAGGGAACTTGATTTTGGAGCGAGGGGGCTGAACAAATAGGAGTTTTGTTTCAAGGGTTTCGTGGAAGCTGCCATCACCTTTCTTTACCAATGAAAGTTGCCACTTAGTGGACCAAGAGAACAGATTTCATTTCCTTTTGGCCTTATGAAGTAGCATTTGTAGATCATTGTCCTTCACATTTTCACTATTAACACGTTTGCCCACTTTTACTCAACAGCACTGTCTTGTCTTCTTGCTAAGGCTGCTCCTTGTAAGATTTTTCCGGTTTGGGGAAGCGGGCAATATAACCAATTCAGCAGGATGCTGTCTTACCAAATGCTAACATTAGCTGACCATCTTTGGTATTTTTGTAAGGCTTCATGGAATTTTACAACTGAAATTCACATGAATAAAACTCCTGATCAAACAACAGAGGATAGCAGTCCTATGGGGACTGCACAATTCCCTTTTCTATGCAGGGGACTGATAAAATCAGCTTTCATAGTTTATGTTGATTAACCTAGAACACTCCTCAGTTAATTGCTTTTATTTTCGTGGTAGAGAGGACTTCAGGTGGCAGAAAAAATCGAAAAGGGAATTCAACGTAAAAAGTCAGGTCTCCTCGAACAGCGTGGGAATTCTGCCTCACGGAAAGCAAAGCAGCCCTGTTCTGAATTTACCCACCTCGTTGAGGTGCCTGTCCCTGGAAGAATTGTAAAACCACAGGCTATTTTCTATCATTAGCCTCTGACACCAAAAGCACGGCCCTGGGAAGGGAGGCAGGATGAATGCCAGCCAATTCTCAGCAAGGCTCTCATGCCTGTTTTGCTTCTCCAGCCTCTTCCTTTGCCTTCCTTCCTTCAACAGCCCCCATGCCTCTCCACCTCACTGCTTTTGGGCAGTGCCTCTACCTTGCCATGTCTTTGGATACAGTAGTGATGGGAACATCCCGAGTAGGAGATGAGCTGTGGTCTTTCCTCTTTTTAGAGGGAGGGTTGAAGACTACACCCCAGCTCTCCAGGCATGCTTTCAGCCTCATCCCAATGTACTAGACACAATGGCTGGACTAAGATTTTGCAATAAAATGGACACTCGGCAATGGGGTAAGACCTAACCCTCCGAAAACTGAGCAGATGAGTGGAGAGAAAGAAACAAATGGGAGAGTGGTGAGTAGAGAGAGAAAGAAAAGAAGCTGAGGTATCCTGGCAGTTGGCTTTCCATAATAACATTCTCCTTGATAAATCTCAAGTTAATCCTCAGAAATGCACGGGTGCTCTGGCCTCTTGTAGAGAGATCTATGCCGCAGCTGAAATAAGCACACTTGTAAATCTCAGACTTTCACCTTTTCCACAGAAATATGCCCTACAGATGTATCAGATGCTGACAGACTCTGACCTATTCAGAGATACAAATATTGATGGAAAATGCTGAAACCCCACTTTTATGCCTCCACTGGAGGAAGCATTTTCAAAGCATTTCTTCCAACATGGAAGAAATCTCATCTGACCTACTTTCCTACCCTGTTTGTTACCTCCTGGCTGTCTCATCTGAGGTTCCACCTGCTGTTTCTCCATCTGCCAGCCTTTTTTAGATCAGAGGAACCTTCTGAGTTACATGTTAAATGTCAGGCAGGCTTGAGAAACGTTGTTTATGTCTGCATTTAAACAGATGATATTTTCCATTAAAAATGCAGCATGGAGATGCTAAAGGCTAAGATCTCATTTGCTTTTGGTTACTGTAACTCAAAAGCAAGTCTGCTTATGTGAAAACTGATGCTGTTAGTTCAGACCTGTGTATACGCAAGCAGAATGATGATACCCTGTGAAGACCATTATTTGTGGCTTTCCCAGTAATATTGAAAGTCTCAAGCTGGGGGCCAAAAAGTATCAGATAATTTAATCAAAGTCACTGGAAGCCTTGCGTGGACTGAAATCAAAACCGAAACCAGTATCAGGGAACCATCTATCTTCTCCCACTTACTTCCTAAGCTATTCCAGAGCAGAACAAAGATTTAGTTTGCATTAATATGTCATTAAATATCAATTACCTGAAGGAGAAAGTACCTCTAAGGTTGTAATACCTAAGGGTAACTACTCCATTCAAACCCAACATTTGAGGCACACTGTACCATGCAGTTATTTACTGTATGGTATTTTGCCAGCTTGTAAGACCACAGCACTGCTGAAAAAGCCTGTTGAGGACTTCGCTGTGGGATTTTAGGGTAATCTTTGTTTTTCTGCTACTTCTGCTACTCTTACATGTTCTGCAGAAGAACTGTGATCATCTCATCTCTGCCACCTCTGAGTTCTGTGCAGACTTAGGAGTGGCACCAGCCATCATCCACACCCGTGTAAGTCAATGCAAATACTCCCTTTATTTTCAGTGAATTGGGGATCAGAGCCCTGGACCTCCACTGCACACCATCTGTCTGACAAAAGAAGTATTGTACAGCCAGTGCCTTAGGAGCGTTTAGAAGCAAGGGTTTCAGCAGTTATTTTCTAGTAAAAAGCACACAGAAAAGAACTGGAAACTCATCACGTCAGTACAGGCTGCCTCACGTAATATATATGAGAAGATCAAATGTACGCTGGAGCTACGGGTGTCCTAAAACACCCATGTGAAGCCAGGAGGAAACTTTGGATCAAATCTTAGAGGCAATTAAGTAGTTCTACTTGGTATATTAAGATTTTATGAATACGTGTAGGCAGCCATTCTGTACCTGTCTTCCGTTGTGCTCCTGCAATAATTTCAGGCATTAAATTGGATGGCCCTGAATCTTCGAGGCTCCCAGCTCTTGGAGGCAGAGGTCTCTACTCCGAGTTTGCTGCAGCTGATTGACCTGCTGTCCGTGTCAGATGCTTCCACATGAGAATCACTGAGCCTGGACTGCCCACACTACAAATACTGGGGTGAGTAAAATCTGTGCTTCCTGAAGAGATGCAGGCATGACACTTTTCCTCAAGTTTAGGACACTGTAATTTACCTTAACTTGCCTACAGCTGTCTCGACAGAATGAAGGAAAGTCTCGGTGGTGGGAGGAGGGCATTTCTTGCCTTATGCCTCAGACAAAAATAATGACTTGGAAGTCATTATACAAAAAGCAGGTAACACAAGTATTAAACCGCTATGATTTACAGTAATAAAAACATTATTACAATGTGTCTAATTAGAAACCATTATAAGACCAATCAAAGCTGTCAAAATGGAAAAAAAGCAACATGTGTTTTTTTCCCTGGAGGACTGGGATATGGTGAGACTCATTACTAACTAGTAATTTGAGGACAGAAGATTTCTTTCAGTTTGAGCTGAAATCTAGGCTCTTAAGGAAAAGAGGGCTCTGAGGTATATTCCCCTCTGGCAGGCATTGCTTAAGCAAATGTGATCATGACAGTAGAAGTGGTTTTTTAATACCCAGGGCAGTCACTTTAAAAAAATCTGAATGCAGCATTATCTGTTTAGTTCAGCTTTAGTATCCAACACAATTCTGACATTTGCAATCCACGTGTCAGTATTCATCTCACTGTAGGAAATAAGACAAAATGGCATTTAGTTTACCTGGAAAGGATGGTCAGACAGCCCTTAAGGAATCTAATTAAAATGCAGCTTGTTACCAGACCACTGCATCACACTGTGCTGCCATAGGAACCAGGGGTCCCATGGACTTTCAGGGCCATCTGAGGGCATGTTTGCAAGAGGCACAAGAACTAAACTGATCGCTTATGGTACATTTTCAATGACCTGAAAACCCTGAATGATTTGCTGATGTTAACCTACAGAAAAAAATAATTAACTCCTACATGCTCAGACAATGGGCAAGTCTCAGGAGCCAATTTATTCTTATTACTGTTTTTTATGACATACTGCTCCCCACAGCTTATTTAAGAAGCGCACGACTTATTTGCAGCATGTGAGCAACCAAACAGTGTAATTTGATTCCCTAATAGAGAAACAATAGAGCAATCAAGACCTGTGGGCTGTGGAAGAGAAGATAGAGAAGATGAACAACAGAAATAAGGATTCTACTTAGGCTGTTATTTCCAGTGCTATTTCCTGAAGTATCAGGCATCTGACTGCTCTCAGTTGGTGGATGAGTCCCTGCTAGCAAGCTGGGGGGGGAATAATAAAAAAAAATCACACCAGAGCACTGAGCTTTTCTTCCTGAATCCTTCTACTAGAACAGAAAGATCCTTAAACTAAATTAATAATTATAAAAGCAGTTTCTTCCATTGTGCCCTGTCCTGATATTAACTTTCCATGGATGCAATCAATAGATTTGCCACTGAGGCATTAAGGTGAATTTTAACAGTAGTGATGTCCAGGTCAAGAGATTCTTTTGACACACCACCTGTGAAGAAAACTGCAAATCATTAGTGGGTTGTTACAGGTTATCACGAAAGATTTCTGCAAAAGAGTGTAGGACTTTAGGCTCCATTAAGCAATTTAACTATTGATGAAAATATCCGCAAGTCATTTGAAATGATCAAGGGGATTTTTAATTGCTTTGAAAAAAGAGCTTGAGAGCAATTCTTCTGAAATAAATGAAATTCCTTAGAAATATGGGGTTGGGACTGGGGGATGATATGGGAAACTGAAGCACTGGTTTTCTAAACGTCGTGAAACCAGTATGTTCATGTGATTTTGGCTCACAGTACTACAACATCAGCTCCCACTGTATACAGCTGGGATGGTTACATACCTGGAAAGTTCCGTTCCACATTGGGGATGCTAATACCTGGAAGGTTGCAGAAATCCAGAAAGGAGCTCA
Source organism: Elanus axillaris (assembly GCA_026212715.1). Taxonomy (NCBI): domain Eukaryota; kingdom Metazoa; phylum Chordata; class Aves; order Accipitriformes; family Accipitridae; genus Elanus; species Elanus axillaris. The sequence goes on from JANZLQ010000007.1 coordinate 2,867,962, forward strand.
GTTCAAGAATAAGTTGGAAAGTTCAGCCTCTGGGGTTTGGGGTCTCTTTTTGTACATACCAGTGACACGCATTATGTGGTTGTGCCTAAGCTTCCCCATTTACAAAAAGAGACAATGATATTTACTTGTTTTAAGATCCATGCCCCGGAACACTGGAAAGACTAGCTGTAAGGGAAGTCCAAAATCCTACTCAGGATTAGAGAACCTTAAACAAAACCCCACTGTATCATTCAGGTTAGAGGCCATATTTGGTCCAAAATAACAGACAAAAACCATGAGAGAAGTAAAAACATCTCACATTTAAATCTTTTTACTATATGGAGAAGTATCCAGGGAACACAATAACTAAAGTTACCGTGTCTAAAAACAGACGGTAGACTCAACTTTTGCTAAATGGGTCTTTATGCAAGACAAATTGTTTGCAATTAATCCAGCACTCTTCTGTATAGCCCAGTGCTTTAACAACCTTGAAACAGTAATTTTTCAAAGGGCCTCATGATTTCCTGATAATCTGCTGCAGCCCATTATTAACGGCTTCATTCACTCTCAGGTTCTCCTTACAACAGAAAGTTTATTAGCACTACAAATGAATCTATTTTGTCAACAATTTACTCCAGCTGAGGTACCAGACCTGATACTCTCATTCTTCACTGTTTTTTACATAGGCTGGGCTTCTGTTTGCTGGTTTTGTTCCTCCAGTTCCTTCACAGGAAGCAACACAGCCTGAATGCTTTAACAAGGGCTTTTGGAGAGGAAAGAAGGTGTTATAAATCATCACTAATTTAGAAGTTCATTTTTAATGGGTTACATTTTATTTGCTTCAGTTGAACACCATTATTTACAGACACAAGTTAATAAAACACAGCACAAACCAATAAAATTTCAACAGCTAATATTTATAGGTGCATAGTTCATGCTCAGTTACTTTTTTTTTATATGTATAATACATACACATATATATAAAGCTCTCACAATAAGTCATCTCTGCACAAAAAGAATAGTCATAAGAAACAAATAAAAATTGTATCATAAACAATATCAAATTACTGACAGCCTATCAACAAAACATGTACAGAGTTAGAAATAAGCAGTAGACACTTAGGTGTTTTTATTTAATATTTTCTTTTTCAACTTTTAAACTTGAAGCCACAATATCCACAGCACAACAATGACCCTGCCAACCAGCTTTCATTTCAGCAGGAGGGAAATGCTGAAACAAGGTGGATGCAGTCACAGATACTCCAATCATTGCTGATGGAAGACTTCAAAATACACCGTAAAAACTGTAAAAAAATTTTACGACTGGGCACATTGGAACTCAGCACTTGTACAGGATGGGACGTCTTTAGTAGTTAGTAGATTTCAGGAGATACAAAGGAAGGAAAGGACTCTCATGCTTCAGGTTCATAGTCTTGATACTCTTCCTAATGAGGAGAGCAGAAATCAGCGCTTCTCATATTTTAGATAAATACATCCTACTTTCACTGCTTGTTCCAGTCCTAGTGGATTCAATGCCAAAATATTAGGGCTTTTCATGTGATCAGGATCTTGCCATTTATTATTATTTTGTTACATCTTCCGGATACTGTACCTGACAAGCTGTGGTATTTACAGGAGAATTAGGCTTTTACACCGGTTAACACATCATTCAGCTGATGTTGCCGGGGTCTCACGAAGCCACCCACGGCAATTCACTTGGAGGGCGAGGAGGACTACCTCTGGGCTGAACAGCACACCAGGTGCTGCAGATACTCATACCAGTCAGTAAATCATTTAAATGTGTGTTTAACTATGGGTATGTGAGCAGCCCCCCGAATTTCAGTGATATTCAAGGTGTTAGCGACCAAGGGTGCCTTTAAGTCTTTTACTGGATCATGGCCTAAATGTTTTATACCTCTCATTTTCAGCCTAATTATCTGCACTACCGTAAAACTGCCACTCCAACTACCAATGCATCATGCCAGATATTGCAGTAATATTTTAGATAGCAGGCTCATGAAAACCAAAATAATTTACTCCCATAATTGCATTAACTTAAGAGTATAATAAAGAATTATTGTGTTTTACAAAGCACGATGCTTTGATAAATGGCCAAGCTATTAAAACAATCTATGCAGATGCAGTTTTTCCCATATTCCCTATCAAACATAAGAAAACTACAAATTTACTGTGGATTACTCAGAAACGCAGGCACAAGTGTTTCGAAACACGCACAATACTTTCCTGTGAAAAACCTCCTTACTGTCAAGAAAGCAATGGATTTTCTGATTCCCAGCACTACCCCTCTGGGAGACCTTGGCCAGAAGAGGCTGCGCTTCTGCTGTGCCCTTGCAGCTCACAGCACCAGCCTGTGCCAGGCTCACGTAACTCCAGCCCGCAGCCCCCTCCTGTGCCCTCCTCCCACGTGCATTCACAGCCAATACCACGACAGATTTACCTCTGGAGGCATTTCGTAAGCCTCATTCTCAGGATCCACAGGAACATCTGTGTTATTCACCATTCCCTCCTGCAGGAAACCTTCTTCATTCTACATTTAAAACAGGGAAAGAAAAGTGACAGACTGTAACTGCTCGCCTCGTCATTTACACCAAAGTGTGCCTTTCCTCCCCTTCCGTGGTTGACTTCTTGGCCTTTCCTTTGGTTGCCAGATGGGGTTGCGAAGAGCTAGAGGACATCAGCTCCAGAGAGATCTCCATGTTCCACAGGGGTATCCGCGGGAATGACTACGATCATCTTTCTAAATAGCTGAAGTGCTGATATCCCATTTCTCTCTTGCCACGGACAGGCCAACAAGTCAACCTGAACAAAAGAAATGTACCACCACCAACTTGCTGAATATCTTTGGAAAATATTTTAACCTCACAGAAAATGCTTTGGTCAAGTAATGGAGCAAACAAAACCAAGATTTTTGCTCCTAAAGAAACTGATGTGGGAAACATAGTCCTACACAAATGGTTTAAGTAGGTTATCACGTTAATTTCTGTTTAACTTACTTGGGGGAATACAGTCACAGGTATGCAAATGTAGTTTTAAAAGCAGGCCAAAAGAATTGGGTATATCAAGACACACAAATGAAATAGTAATTCAATTATATATATATCTTTAATGTTAGTAATTCAATTATATATTTTTAATGTTATAGACACATAAATCCTCTCGTAACTCGCTGTTTATTTTACAGTTTTAGCCTTTTGCCAGTACATTTCAAGGCAGCCACAAAGGGAGAACTATCATAACTCAGACTATTGTATGCTGGTTTCTTCCTTCAGTTTTAGAATGTAATTGTATTGAGAAAAGCTTTTTTTCCTTTAATATGCCAACCAGCATGTAACTGTATGCAGTATTAGTACATGATACGTGGCACTACCTGATACCCAGCTTCTTACACTTTTTTCTGGGCCGCCGTTATAGAAGCACTTCTATTTTATACAGCAATTTTCAGAAGAGTGCCTGGGAATTAATGGGATTGTAAAGGTGTAAGGAATAACTTGCTGGGTAAGATTACTTGTCCTAGAATCATAGCTACTATTTACCATCTGAAACAAACACAAATTATAAAGGAAAAAAACCCATTCCAACTGGGCCAATTCCTGAAGTATTTGTTACTACAGAAGTTCACAGAGAAGAAACATGAGTTTTGCCAGAGCAAAGACTGCTGGAGTTTGTCCTGAACTGTAAGAAAATTGATATGAAAACAGGCAGAGTAGCTCAGTGGAACTATTGTGACCATGCTGATTTATACCAGTTGCCAATCTAGACAGAAATGCACTAAAAACCAATTACAGACACTCAGGAAAAAATTAACTTAAAAAAAAACCCCTGCAGGGTGGTAGCTTAGACAGAAATACAAAATTAAGTAAGTCACAAACCAGACTAATGATGTAATTCTTCAGAGCCTGCAATTTATAGGATAGTGATGCTAAATTAAATTTAGGATCTAGATAAAATGAGGATAAGAGAAGCTAAACCTGAAACTCATCTCTGTGAGTTTAACACAAAATAGAAAATAATATGCCAAACAGGTGGCACTAAACCCTCTTCTCCTTCACACAGTACTTTTCATGCTTCTGCTGTTCATCATTTCCCATGTATCAGCTCCCTCTGTGGTTTAACCAGGTGACCTTAGTCACAATACTCTGCTCATCACTTGCTGCATCTCTTCATGCACAAATTGTGGCTTTATCTGCCAGATATGGATCTTGTTCTTCCTCGGTTCAGTCACCTTTTTTGGCACCGGTACATGTGCATCTACACGTTTTCAGCCTCATCATCAAAGTCCGTGATGTGCAGAATTTATATCTATAATGTTGATTTTCTCTAGCTCTTACTTCACACTTTAAAAGGCCCAGTATGAAGATAGTTGGTTCCATTGTGTCTCAGTGGGGCCAGATAGGGTTCTTCCTTTGGAAGTAAACAGTATAGTCTGTTTATTCTGCCAAGTTCCCTCCTTGCACGTGCCTGCTATCAGTTAACACCCTGTGCTACTCTATGGCATAAATAACATGGACAAATTCCAAAAGTCAAGGGACACCAATGAATAAGGTTGCCAATACCTTTATGTAGGCCTGTGTCTTCCAGAAGAACTAATAATTTGGGGTGTTCGACACGACAGGTAACTTTTCAAGCATGAAATTATCAGAAAAAAGCAGGCCCAAATGCAGTTCTGCCCCAGCTTACACTCGAGCTAAGATTATTTGATGCGCAATATTTAACTACCCTAGCTTCTAAATGAATTTGTAGGAGTATTTATGCCTATTTACTTTTATGAGAAGTAGCATCAATCCCTACCAGCTTTGACTGAAATAACTAAATAGTGTGTGCGATGCAAATGTTAAAGCAGTTACTGTGCACTTGATCTAACATACCAACTCTAAGGATCTACAGCTCCAGTCTACTGCTCTCCTGTTTAATCCAAAATATAATTTAATTTCTGCTTCCCTCTATCATTAAAGAACAGCTTCAGTTAACAATTGGTACATCAAGGAAAACTGTGCCCGAAATCAGACTTGAGGTTGCACAAGGAAGAAAGCATGCAGCTCAACATTATCTGTAGCGGGAAAACAGATGGCAAATGAAACTGCCAGGACCATTAGTAACAACGAAGAAAAAGATTTGCCAGCCGAATTTCAAAGAAGAGCTTCAAAGCTCGTATGCTGTTTGTTTGTTAGGAACCTCTGCCACGGGTCTGGACTGTCCATCAGGATTATAGAGGCACAATGCCTAAAAAAAGGCTGAATTTATCATCCTCTTCCCAAGTTCCTTCAGTGAGTTCAGGATGGAGATTCCCCTATAGCTTCAAATAAAACAATCAGCAGCACTAGTGAAATACAGCATCAACCACCACACCAATATTTTTTTTCAAATGAAGCAAATCATAAGCCATACCAAACCATCAAGGGAACTCTTCGCCTAGGAAAGGCTTATCACCTTTGTCCAGCTGCAAACAGTAACATGAACACCACCTTTCATGTTGATGTTACTGCAGTTCAGATGAGAATGACATTACTCAAGGTCACATTTGTTACGTTTAAATATATCCCATAGGTGACCACATCATTTTTAATGGTGGCTCTCTCTCCTTCTGAGGCACTGTCCCCCCCAAAGTTGGGATATCACAAAAGTAAACAACCACCCCCAGTAACACAGAGACATCTCAGGTACACCTTACATCATCATTTACCTCCTTTAAAACAAAGAAGTGCAATTTTATGTTCTCATGATCAATAATTCCATATCCTAATTCAGTTATGGAAGAGGGAAAACACCCAGGAGACCAATTCTTGTCTTAGTATGAAAGACACATTTTTCTCTTGAAGCTGCCACCTCTATTTTTAAACCATATAGAAGGGCATTTCCAGAGGGAAAGTTTTTTTATTAGAAGCTCTGAAAAGGTAAACAAAAGCTTCTCAGAGATTAAGTCAGTTTTGAAGTGGGGAGCGTGAGCTCTTTCACAGGGAAAACACTTTAAAAAGGGAAAATTACAACTCAACAACAAACAAGGTGTTAAAAGAATGGCAAGGTGAGGACCTCTTCTTGTCCCCTGAGGATTCCCATAAGAAAGAGCAAATGCCCACCTACATCTTGGTTTGACGCACGGCCAGTCTGGGTAAGACCTGTATTTCGACTTCTCCAGAGAGCCTCGTGCCCTCAGACCCCACGTTCTGGAAAGTAAGCTCCTGTGGCTAGCCAGAGCAGAGCACACCCCACCACACCGCTGTTCCCAGGTACCAGTAGTGCTGTCAGTTTGTGCTACCGGCACTCCTGCCTGCCTTGACAAAGCTTCACAACTATCAGACTTGTACAGCCCAAGACCCACGTGCTAGCAGGCCACCTTGTGAACCTACCCACCCCTTCCCTGGGAAGGACCGGCCATGTCCTCCCAAAGCATGCTGTGCTCTCATTTTCTTGAGCAACTCATGTCATTTTATAAACAAAGGGGAGACAGTGTCCCATCGTTGTAAAGTAGTACATTTGCATGACCCTGGGGGCCAGTTCTGACTCAAGGAACAGGTACAGAATAACTGGTATACAAGAGCGGCAAACATAAGATGTGAAGTAGAACTTACGTGCTGCAATGGCTCAAAAATTTTGACTCTTCCTCCTTTATTATGGGAATGAATCCTCCTAAGCTATGTGCGTGGCAGTGTGAAACGACCCACTTTTGCAATAATCAAACTAATTAAAAAGTCTTCCTGAAGTCCTGGCCCTGTTTAAATTACAGAGGATTTCCCAAAACCTCAGGCCTATTCCTTTTGCCAGGAAACGTCACCAAATGGGTTTCTCTTATTTCAGTGTTGGTGAAAATCGCACCCCGTTCTTTCCCTTCACCCTCTTTCCCACCTCATAACCCTCTTGGGTGAAGGGGAGAGGCTGTTTAAGATCCTGAACACATGGAACGGAGACCGAGTGGTCTGCTCACGGTACCACACCTATGTCAGCACCATGTGGCGAAACGGTCACCGTCAGGAGTGTGCGTTCAGCCCTCTCCGTGATGTGTCTTTGAACGCCAAGTTACTGCCATCAGAAATAAATTATTTTATCTCAAGTCACGGACCAAAGCAACATCAAAAGGAAGTACAGTAATTGTAATTTAGCAGCTGATCTAAGCATTACAATTTACTATCTCTCTGGCTAGTAACACATTTTTTCTTTCCATTATGAATGCTGAAGGAGTCTTACAGTCATGTATATTCTCATGATTACCAGAGGCTAATTCCTTCTGGAGCGATTCCATATTCTGTGATAAATAAACCAGGCTACCAAAGAGTCAGCTCTTGAAACATTTATACTGGCAAGAGGAGATCACCTTGGAAGTCACTTCCACTAATCACAGAGGTCAGAAGGCACCTCCGGAGATCATCTAGTCCAACCTCGCAGCTCCGCGCAGGGTCACCTGCAGCAGGTTGCTCAGGGCCGTGCCTGGTTGCCTTCTGCCCATCCCCACAGATGGAGACACCACAATCTCACTGGATAACCTGTCCAGTGTTTGACTACTCACACAGTGAAAAAGCTTTTTCTTACATTTAAATGGAGTTTCCTGCATTTCATTTAGTGCCCACTGCCTCCTGCCATTTCACCGGGCACCGCCGAAGACTGGTTCAATCTCCTTTACCACCTCCCCTATCAGGTGTGTATACACATTGATAAGCTCCCCATATACACTTTCACATTCATGTTGTTTCACACTTTCTGATTTTCTGACTGTTCTTGAGACCTTTATGAAATTTCCCATGCAGATATGGTGGAAGGATTTTTTCTCTAGTAGAAAGCTCTGCTGTCCACAATCAATTATATACATAAAAATAAAAAAGACTTGCCTCAAAGACCTAACAAATTAATGTAACATCGAAAGTCATTGTTAATTTCAACAAAATTGATTATTATAAACTCAATAAGCATTGGTCACACCACATCACTTGCCAGTCTGGTTTTGAGTGTTTTATAATTATTGACTAGCTGTGAACTAAGGTAAGAGGCATTATGGAAAAAGCAGTGAATTAGAACGGGGGGAAAAGCTGGTTTACAAGATAATTTTGGTACACCTCTTTTGTAAAGACCTTTAAAGTCCCTTTTGGAAACTCCTTTGAGACCTACAATGAAATTTTCTACGCAACGCATTTTTTAACATAGTCCGGTTCATTGTAGATACATACCAGCTGGTACATGGGGGAGCTTGAAATAAAAATAAGAATGTAAAAAATAAAAATTAAAAAATCACATCCAATAGCATTATTACCTTGCAAAATTACCATGTACTATTAGATTAGAGCAAGGGTAGTATTGCCCTATACTGTACTTCCAAGCATTGTGCACACCAAGGACAGAGCTGGCAGAGAGGTGGGATATGGTGCTTGGTGAACAAGCCCAAACAGTGCCTTTCCGACTCAGCAATGCAAAGGACAGTCCCATCAGGGAATTTGATATTCCCTGAGCTCTTCAACTGATCCGAGTAGCTCATCTGGAGAAGCAACCACGCCTCCTTCCTGCCTGCCTGCCTTCCATGGTCACGTACATCTTAGCGAGCCTGGATACTAAGTCTAGCCCAGCACTAGTGAATTATTGAATTTGCTGTTGTCGCAGTCTGGATAATTGTACTATTAATCTGTCTTTATTACCACACCACTATTTAGAGATAAATTGTTTATCCCTAAAGCTGTTGGTCTTGTGCCTGTTATCGCATCCCAAACCTATAACTCTGCAGGGCTGCCTTAAGCCCTTACAACTGGTAACTGAACATCCCTCCAGCCTAACTAAACCCATTTCAATTTGATATTACGCACCCTGTAAGAACTTTCTTCAGGAACTGTCAGTCATTATATGGTGGAGCTTAAAGAAAAATTTCGGGATTCCTTTTGTATACCCCGGGTGCAGCTGTTACGCATACTGTCCAAATTTATCTCTTGCTACAAGCTGAATTTGCTGTGCCTATGGGCTTAAAATTCCCCTTTGAAAAGAAAATAATTTGTATTCTTTCTTCTCCATCAAATACCAGGATACTTAGAGGCTGGATATTGGACTTAAGTGAACAGATAACTGTCTTTTCCATTTGGTAACTTATTTTTTCACAGGTATTTTGACCGTAAAGCCCAACTTAACTTACCTGATGGGAGAAAACCCCTTGAACAAAACAGCAAATTCTCAACAGCATGAAAAGCAAAGATATGCTAAAATGGCCTCAATTTATTTACTATTCTAGTCCTAAGGTATTAAGTATCTGGAGCTCACTGGTTATAACTGAGTTGCCAGGTCAGCTTAGCATGCTCTAAAGCTCCCGCTCACTCATTGCGACAGTCAGGCCCTCCAAGCCTCGGCTGTGAATGACAAAGCATTAGCAGCAGTCTAGTGGTTTTACTCCAGAGATACAGAAAGGAGACGTATCTGTGCACTAGCTAGAAAGAAGTAAACTGTTTTAATTATCCCTAAGTGAAGGAAATGAGAAAGTAGTATGTGTGAAGGAAACTAGCTGTTCAACGCACAACTCATTTAGAGTACCAGTAATGAAATGGGACTACTGCCCTCCCTCTCCTTAAGTGGTGAGTGGAAGTGAGGAAGAGACATTTAATTAAACAAATAAATGTCAGTGTGATAGCATAATTCCAGTGAAAGGCTAACATATTGCCTGCAAGTGCTACAGGCGGCATTTTGCTTCATGTTTGTATGCCCTTCAGTTAGCAATGACAAAAGTGAAAAGGATAAAGACTGAGGCCTACAGAGAGAGGAACAAACATGAAGACTGTCTAAGCATCTGTGGTTACAGGTCCATCTTGGTGTCTATAAATAGCTGGAAATACTTGCTGTTTACAAAAATTTATGAACCATTGTAAATTCCTAGAAACACAAATTTCAGTACAACATAGATTGTGTATATTTTTGCTTCTTTCCTTTAAAATTCCCCATTTAGTATTACTTGCAAAGATGAGACTCAACTCAGTTCAGAGTACAACAGGAACACTTCTGTGAGCAGTCAACTCTTCTCAAACTCAGATTCATGTTTTGCATTAACCAGGCTGGTGAAGTACTAACTAGAGCTGCTGGTATGTTATTTGCTGATAAATGGAAGTGGATTACATGGAGAACCCACCTATTGCCCAGGTCAGACCAGCAGGTCATACGAGTTCTAAAGTGATGGGCATGTGCATTATTTACATGTGACTTAAAATAAAAGGTTGCCTAGGGGCTGAGTGAATGTGCCCTCAGTAACACATGTAAATGCATCCAGAACACACAGTCCTTTCAGCTTCACCCTTTTCAGCTTCCCAAATTTATGGTGACATTGAAAACTCCACAGGTAGGGAAAGAAAAAGCTAGAGCTTACCATTTAGAAAGACTGAATTTGTAATTGAAAAATAGTGGGAATGATATATGCTAACTAAACAGCACATCAGGGGCGCGTGGTCACAGCTGTGCCTCACTTGACATTCTCCTGAACAAGGTAGAGCAGCATAGGTCAATAAAAATATTTTAGGGTAATTGATCTGCATGAACAATACTCGCTATCAACATAGTGATTTACATTCTCAAAATTGACAATTCAGAGTGCAGTTTCACAGAAATCTTGAGTCCAGTAATAGCACTATTTTCAATAAGGATTTGGAAGAAGGTCCAGGGACTGCACTTACCTATATGCTCAGTCTTATGCATTGAGAAGGAACAATAAACAGCCGGAGTTTATTTTTGTTACTCTTACTACATAATTCAAAGAAACCATGACAAAGCTGAATATGTGACTGAAATAAATAAGATGCAGCTCAATAGGATAAGGTGTTAATATGCTGCACTTAGGCACTCGCCAAATCAAAGAGGAAGGGCAAATGGAATACAGAAAAGAATTGCAAAGTCAAAGAATAACATAAGCCAGCAATGTCATGTTACTGCAAAAAAGGCAAGCCATTCTCTCATGTATTAACAAGGCTTGTGAGGTAATCTACTTGGTCTAATCCAGCCCAAGGGTGCCTTTTCCCAAATACAGAATTCAGCCTACGCTTTGCTGGGGATGTTGGGATATCCCAAAGGAGTACAGCAGGAATGATCACATCCTAGAACAGAGAGAAAAGATAAAGGAACCTGTCAGGAAAGCATAAGTGAACTAGGTTTGTATGATCCTAAAGGAATCACCTAAATCAGAAGTCTTTAAGAACAGCCTGGCCCTACATCTGCCAGGAGCTCCATGGGATTAGCGAACCCCATCTGTCCCCTGCAGCAATGGAGGATTCTCCAATGTGTATGAACCCATCACCAAGAATGACCTCCAAGTATGATACCCGAGCTTTGTCTTCATTAAATAAAACTAGAACATAATGCTATATGATCTTGACTGATCACATTAACTAAGACAATGGTATACATCAGCTTTGCAGCCAGCACAGAAATGAACAACCTTGTTTGGATTTGGCTCCGTTAAGTCAGTAGAGATGATTTTAAACAGCATGGTCCCAGTCAAAGCTGCAAAGTTATTTTACCATATTTTATTTAAAACTGTTTGAATATCATAATCGCAACAGTACATAAATTTTTAGTGCAGATAAACTCCAGAAGAAGTTCTTTTATAGACTCCATGAGTATATATTCTCTTTCCTAAGAGACAAAATTAAAGGACGAAAATGAGTTCCCTCTAAAAGAATTCTGCACCCACACAAACAGTTCATTCAGTGCTGTATTACCTAAAACAGCAATCTCTAAACCATAGTGATTTCTCCTAGTCTTAGAAAAAGTCCCCTACAGAGAACTGCAGGACCAGCCACCCTCCAGCATCGTGAACAGCATGACTTCCCACTCCGTTACACGTAGCCCCAGAGACGGCACACATTTCAGTTCTGTACCCCATCTCGTGTGAGTGTATTCACAAAGCAATAAAGTAACTTTACTCGTTTCCAAGGAAGTTTTTAAAGAAAGAGAAAGAGAACTCTACAGGTAGTGGAAAGAGGGTAGCGTTTTCTTCCTTTTGCTTTTCTATAGAGTATGAGTGGATAAGTTAATGCAATCAGCATTGACTCATTTGCTTTTCCTCTCCAGCACACTGAGCTGTGGGCTGACAGGAGAGCTAGTGGCAGCATGGTCACCTTCAAAGGCTGTAACTGATTGATAGGACACACTGTTAGTGAAGTTGTTACCCTTCAGGTGTTATCAGTGAGCATCTCTCTAAAGCATTCCTTTAATTCCAGCCTATTACAGCACTTTATGCAGCTGGGGAATTTTAAAATATGTTTCTTCTAAGGAAGAAACCAGCAGTTGCACTGAAAACCACCTGCAACAATTATTTGAACTATAAAGGTTTCAGGAGTATTTCCTGCAATTGTGATCTATTCAGCAGGAGATCAAACACTACAAAAGACTAGAGAGCCAGCCTGCATTTTAAAATTCATATTCCTGAAGTATCCCTCTTCATCTAGAAGCAAGTATTCAACTATTCAGAGCTTTCATTTGCATTGGGAAAGATTACTTCACAGTCCAGTGGCATGAAATACAAACATCACAAATATCTCTTCTGCTTATTCTTCTGTAGAAGAAGAAATAATTCTTTTTAACTAAGTGGAAAGAATTACTTAATAAAGTTGACTTAGCAAGGTGTAGAAGGTGAGGAGACTCTTAAAGGACTAGTACCGAAATATACAATACTTGAGTATCTGTGTTTTCTCTGCCTCCTCACCCAGCACCGTGACTGTTATCTTTGCTTTTCGTTTCTGGCTTAGATGAAGGAGAGCATCAGACTGAAGTCTGCTATCCGCTACACTGCATGTGAGTGGAGTTCAAAGCAAAACAGCCTTTCCCAGGCCAAATTCTGCTCTTATCTATGTCAATATAAGCCTGGAGTAACTCTTCACCTTACTAAGCCATTTTTCTACTCATACCTGTACCGCTGAGAGCAGCCTGTCTATGATCCTCATTTTCAGACATCTGCTGCTGTTCCAAAAGGGATACATACCATAAAAATCTTCACTACTTCCCGATACGTAGAAAATCATAAGAGCGTAAGTTTGGATGGTCTTGAGGAGTCACCTAAGTCACACCTCTGCTTCAGACAGGTTCAGCTTTCCCTAAACGATTCCCAACAGATGTCTGCGAAAAGCCACGTTAAAAGCCTCCAGTGGCAAAAATTACGCAGCATCCCCAGGCAATCTATTCCTGCACTTACTTACTGTTACCATTAGCATCTTGGTATCTAACCTCGATCTCCCTCACTACCTCTTAGTGCCAGTATTTCTAGTCCTACTCCCAGTGGACACAGTCCCCTTGCTCTCTGCCACAAGGCTTTGATGCTGGAAAAACTGCTGCTCTGACTCATTTCAGTCTTGTCTGGACTAAGCCAGCTCGTTCAGTCCACACAATGTAGTTAGGAAAAAACCTGTTGAGCATCCACTACTCCCTATCTCTGGTGCCCAATTTATGAGAGCTGCACACAAGGTAAGTCTTGCTAGAGTCAGGATGTGGCTGCTTGGTGTTTGGGGCAGAGTCAAGGAGGGCAGAGATGCCGCTCATCAGGCTGATAGAGGAAAAGGAGGGCAAGCCCCAGTGGTATCTAACGTCAGAAAACTACCTGAACAAGTGTGGGCTGATGATCTCCTCAGCCACAGATGGAGCTTCAAAGGGGAATTGTTACTGCACCGTCTTTGCCAGAAAGAGACTTCTATTAATAAACTCCTTCAAAGCATTTTAAATTAAAATGCAGAGCTGCTTTGAAAGGATCAAAAAAGCATAGAATGTTAGCTGTCACAATTGTTAGAATGACACTTTCCCTCTTGTGCTTTTTTAATTATTTATCACAGTAGCTCCCCAAACTTCATCTGCTAAGCAGGGGTCTGCCCTCTGCACCCAGGAATGCACTGGAGTCACAGCAAAACAATCACCACAAACTGCTTCAATTCAAAAGAAGCAGTTGGTCCCACAGCCACAGGGAGCGTAATGAAAGGAAAATATCCTCTTCTCCACATCTGCTTTTATGACTTGAGAGAAGGGACTTCACTCATACTCCAGCCGCTACCGCATTAATATGTAAGCATATGAGAGGAAAAAATGGTGCATACACACCACAGAGGTAGCACACAAAAAAGTAGTTGAGGTAAAGCATTAATTCTGTTCACTACATCCAGAAGAGCAGGTAAAACCACATTTCTGTCAGGAAATTTTGAGTGAAATACTGCTTAGCAACTGCACTCGTTACACCCTCTACTTTGTGGATAAATAGAAAAACCAAAACCAAACAACTTTTCTTCTAATTCACAGCATAACAGTCAGCTACATGTGATTTACAGAAGTTCAGATGAAGTTGTGGAAGAATAATTTCATGCATGTCATGCCAATGAGAATGATTATCAAAGCTTATTCTATAGAGACAAGGGTGCTCAGTGAAAAAGAGAAGGAATTGAGAGAACACACGTGGCAACTCTATTACAGTTGCTAGAGTTCTTTCTCCTGCAAGACACATTTGCAGTTTCTGCAATGGACATTGATATGCTGCCCAGAGCAATACAACATCTTCAGCATTTACGTTCTCACCACGATGGAGCTCTTTCCTATTTTCAGTACTAGGGATGATGCAAAAAGACTGGCAGGATGAGTCCATGCTTCAGAAAAAGTTGGGCATTTATGAAATGACTCCCTGTAGTTTGAAAACAACACAAAAACCTATCTGCTACCAGCCACAAAGATGTTTCTCTATATGTGCTGCTTGGTGAACATTCAGACAAGAATGAGAGCCAGATCTTGAGAATCATCCATGCAGATCTGAACACAAAACAACTCACTCGCATGATTGCCACAGCCGGATGCCCAAGTGTTTGCAAATGCTCAAGCAATATCACTTAGACACCCAGCTGGTGAATTTATTTTCAAATGCCATTTTAGAAATGAGCCATACTAGAAAATACTTATGTGGCATATGAGGCTAAATGCAGTTCGCCATGAACAAACAAACTAAATGAAATTCAGCAGTATGCTATATTCATCTTTTAATCATGATTTCCAAATCATTTTGTTTCAGTTATCTAATGATAAGTATTTGTGCATTCCCATCGTAGGGGTACTTCAATGGCTTTCATTAAAAAGTATGATAATTTTTGTAGTGGTTTAGCATAAAGCCAGTTGACGTGTTTACTGTTTCATAATAAGCATTGTTCAACAAGCAGATTCAATGAGAAACCATACTACTGAAAATAGCAGTGATTTCTGTTACACGTGTATCATTTCTGTAAGAGCAGGCAACAAACCAACTGGTTCTTATTCTCTGGTTTAGCTGCCCATCTGCCAAGAATTATCCAAGAAAGGCAGTGGCTTTGGAAATTGCAACAGCGACTGCTCTAACAGTATTAATCCCTCTGCTATACTTGCAACATTCCAAACATATACATATAAAGAGCGGATGCTTAGAGGGCTACATTTACCTAAACAGGAGACACGTTTGACAGGATGTGCCTCAGACCATCTAGCATCCTCAAAAAGCTATTTACAGAATAATAACTAGTACCACAAATATTCAGAAGCATTTTTCTGAATAGATTCTTGCAGAAAAGGAATTGAACACATTCTTTGCAACAACGACAACAAATGTATACCATATGTAAGCAATCTGATGAAAGAAGCTTAAAATAACATTACTAATGAAAGCTTAAAAGCTGATCTACTTGAACTTGCATTATTTTTACACATTTAAATTCAATAAGCCCTGATTCAGCAAAAGATTTTCAAGCATACTCTTAAGTGAATAGTTAGTTCCATGGAAGTCAAAGCCTTTACATAGATTTAATACTAAAAAACCACTGCAGTGAATCAAGAATTAACTTCAGAAATCTCAAGTGTTTCAAGTGGCAAAGAACAAACTACTTAATATAAGGTATGACATCTTTGAAATCTGATGCAAACCATTTTTATCCAGTGAAAGACAGACTCAGCATTTATCCATCTGTAATTTCTCAAATTAAGTCAGTGACAAGAGAGCTCTTCTACTCTACCCTCAGTGCAATAGGAGCATTAAGATTCACATATAAAGGGAAAACATTCAACCAAAGTGGTTCCTAATACATGTTCTAATAACGCTGTGGAAACCAAGATTTACGTAAGTCAAAGCAAACTTTGGAGACAATATTCCCCCAATGACTATTCACTACAGAAACAGAACCCCTTCAGCACTGAAGTTATTTTTTTTTATATACTGATGATGATGATTACCCTATGCAAAAGAAAACTGCTCCAGTACTTTGTGTTGTGTGGGTGATGCTCCCATTTCCCAATTGAGTTAGACCCAATGTTTACAGCAGGGGTGAAATATTCTAAATTGGCTTGTATCA
The DNA here is from genome assembly GCA_026212715.1 of Elanus axillaris. NCBI lineage: Eukaryota > Metazoa > Chordata > Aves > Accipitriformes > Accipitridae > Elanus > Elanus axillaris. The sequence continues at coordinate 2,884,242 of JANZLQ010000007.1, forward strand.
GCACAATGACTCAGTGATCACTGCGCAAGTGGGAGGACTTCAAGCATTTGACATTGCTCCTCATATTCTTCCTGTCACAAATGCAAATGTTGCAGAATTTAAACTCATTTTTATCTTGTCGCTCTCAAATCCTAAAAGGGACCTTTGATCATTCAGCAGCCTGTTAAATATTTAGCAGTCAGGAAGAAAGGATTTTTTTCCTTCTGTGGTTGTTTAACTAGTTTCAAATCTAATACTAATTCTTTCATGTGGACACAATGTATCACCATTTGACCATTTCTCCAGAAAAAAAAAAAAATCCTCAAATTAAAAATTGATCTGTCTTCTAAACTTTAATGAAAAAAGAAGACAGAATTAATATAAACAGACAGAAGATGGGGTTGTGAACCCCACAGGCTACACAATCTGTATGCACAGAACATATGTACATCTTGGTGGCTTCTATGAAATAAATTTTAATTACTGTGTCCCCTTTCAAAGCTAAGTGCCTTGTGAATAGTGGCTGGAGACATGCTCAACTCATTGAACACAGAATTAACGCTACCCTCTTCAAAGGTGTAGGACACCAGTTCTGCAGGCACCAATACCCCAAAGCCCTTGAACGTGTTAATCCCGTTGAAGTGCATGTGATTGTTTTTCATCGTAATATTAATCACGCACTCTGAGGATATGTGTCTCTTTAACCGATGAGCTTAAATGAAACACCTGGGAGCACTGAGATATAACCAGCCCTGTTGCTCAGGCTTGCCTAAGGAGAGATGGCTCCTTCACCCTTCCTCACAAACCCTCTGCTGTGCTTGTTAGCGTGTCTGTTATATTAATGACTCATCTACGTTGTAAAGCACCAGTTCAGACTTTTCATTAATCACCTTAGCACGCTGGCTTCTGCAGTTTGCTCAGAGTTCCCGCTCTATGAATAATTCAGGCTTCAGCATTACAAACGCAGGGAAGGAGTTTGTGGGCCAGGCCTTGCACTTCAGCAATGACTTTGTAACTTCACAGAAAATACCTTATGGTCGGAATCCTTTCTTTTTTCAGCCCAGTGTTGAGTATCTCCTGGATATTTGTTACCAGCCAAAATACCGCCTTCAAAATGTGATTGTTAAATTGCATGGGTGGCCAGGCGGTCAGTGCTGGTACATTGCCAGGGATGCGCTTGTACGGAGAATTAGTCCCGTACCACAGCCCAGCCTATCTTTCCTGTAGAAAAAGCACTGACTAGCTTGCTCAACAGTATGAAAAACCTAGAGTAAATAATGAATGCGCTGTACTGCAAATTGATTTATTGTTCAAGAGAAGAAAAAAAAAATCTCTCTCAAAATATTCTGCAAAAGGTGCTATACGTTTTACGAGAATGAGAAAGCCACTGAGAAGAGCTGCAGGTTGCAGAGAGGAGCGTTGACTTTTGATGGACTATTGCCACTTTCTCCTGCATCCCAGCCACCACTAGATTAGATTCACAGCTCCTTCTTTACATCCCTTTCAATTTCAATAAACTGTTTCTTAGTTATTTCTAAAACTACTACATTTTATTCCATTTGACAAATAATCTTTTTTTATTAACACTAACTACAAAGTAACTTGGCCTCATACTCTAGATTAAAACAGGTTTTGCACAAATAAACACCAGGGCAAGCTGCACTGTTAGCAAAAACGAACAATGTGTAACTAATGTAAATTCATGTCCACCCATTGGTTAGCCCATCAGTTTGTTCTCTGATAAAAATTCAAAACTGCTGTCAATCATGCAGACAAACCAAGAGGATTTATCACAGAGACTAACAGACTAACTCTCCCTTCTAACTTCTTACACCGATAAGCGTACCATTTGATACAGAGATTAGAACTCAGACATAGTAGCACAAGAAACTTGACAGATATGTAAGTGACACACCAATGCTGTACCACTCCTTGACATGGCACTTTCTTAAAATACATGTTTTCTAGGTATCTAGAACCACTATTCAGCAGGCGTATATCAGAGCAGTTGTGCTGACTTTGGACCCCATGATTGATCACTTATCTACCATGACAGCTTGCTTATCTACCAAGACTCTAATTTACCCCAAATCATTGCAACTCTAAAAGCAAAATTCATTAAGGCTACAAATCTTCTTGGAGAATTATACAGTTCTAACCGAAGACTCAGATGTAAAATTTAATTAACTGGAATATAAAACACTGATACAATTTCAGAGGAAGACTGGTCACTAATACCATCACAGTGTCATTTGAATTCTCTCAGTACATAAACATTAAAGGACTGAGATGGTCCTGATTAGGCATAACTGTTCAACTGCATGGTGCGAAGGCAGATAATTTTGGTAGGAACTCAGTTCTGAATGATCTTACTTGTGCTTCTGAAAGACAGAAGCTGCTCCACAGCAGCTAATGGAGGTTTGGTTGTACAAAAAGCAAAATTAAATTTATTAGCTAGTTTATACAGTGAACTTACCAATGGAAAATGACACAAACCCCCAGAACACTATCAACATAAACCACAAAGTTCACATTAATGAATACATGGGCAGAGGTCCATGAAAAATAAAAACGTTAGGTATTTTCTTAATATTATAAAGCTGATGAACCTCTCCAATGTTGAAGGAAAAGTAACTTCAGGTAATAGAAGTTTAATGATGAGAGTGATCCTAGGAGATAAAACACTCATTTTATCCATCTGTGAGGGCTCATACTGCAGCTGTTCATAACTTTCTGGGCTTTACCCTGTGAAAAATAATCATGTGGAAACCGAGTTTACCCCTTCTCAGTAACCACAGCTGAAACAGTTATTTGGATATTAGGTTTCAGGCTTGTGCGGCCTAGTAGTAATTCCTTATTTTTGTCTTCTTGTGTCACGTTGTCCTGGTTTCTGCTGGGACAGAGTTAACTTTCTTCCTAGTAGCGGGTACAGTGCTGTGTTTTGGGTTCAGTATGAGAAGAATGTTGATAACACACTGATGTTTTCGGTTGTTGCTGGGTGGTGTTTATACCAAGTCAAGGATTTTCCAGCCTCTCACGTCCAACCAGCGAGAAGGCTGGAGGGGCACAAGAAGTTGGGAGGGAACACAGCCAGGGCAGCTGACCCAAACTGGCCAA
>JANZLQ010000007.1:2887437-2905323 GCA_026212715.1 Elanus axillaris
CTGGAGGGGCACAAGAAGTTGGGAGGGAACACAGCCAGGGCAGCTGACCCAAACTGGCCAACGGGGTATTCCAGACCGTGGGACGTCACATCCAGTATAGAAACTGGGGGGAGTGGGGGTGGGAGGAATCACTGCTTGGGAACTATCTGGGCATCATCAGTCAGCAGGTAGTGAGCAATTGCATTGTGCATCACTTGTTTTGTACATTCCAATTCTTTTATTACTATTATTGTCATTTTATTATTGTTATTATCATCACTATTAGTTTCTTCCTTTCCGTTCTATTAAACTGTTCTTATCTCAACCCACGAGTTTTATTTTTTTTGCCAATTCTCTCCCCCACCCCACTGGGTGGGGGGGTAGTGAGTGAGCGGCTGCTGCGTGGTGCTTAGTTGCTGGCTGCGGTTAAACCATGACACATATCTATCATAACTGCTTTTCATTGAGACAGTTTGGAACCGTTGTATTTTATTTTGTTTTGTTTTAAATCTGGTAAGCAATTTCTACCTCCAGATTATAAAACTGAGCTTTTAAATTGCTAATGCTTATCTGAGAAGCTTCAGAGCTGTGCTGGTTTTGGCTGGGATAGAGTTAAATATCCTCATAGCAGCTAGTATGGGGCTGCGTTCTGGATCTGTGCTGGAAACAGTGTTGACAATGCAGAGATGTTTTTATTACTGCTGAGCAGTGCTCGCACAGAGCTTCTCCCCCCACCCCACCAGCAAGGAGGTTGGGGGGGCACAAGGAGTTGGGAGGGGACACAGCCAGGACAGCTGACCCCGACTGACCTAAGGGATATTCCAGACCGTATGATGTCATGCTCGGCATATAAAGCTGGGGGAAGAAGGAGGAAGGTGGGGGGATGCTCAGAGTGATGGCGTTTGTCTTCCCAAGTAACCGTTCCACATGATGGAGCCCTGCTCTCCAGGAGATGGCTGAATGCCTGCCTGCCCATGGGAAGTGGTGAATGAATTCCTGTTTAGCTTTGCTTGTGTGCACAGCTTTTGCTTTACCTATTAAACTGCCTTTATCTCAACCCATGAGTTTTCTCACTTTTACTCTTCCAATTCTCTCTCCTGTCTTCCTGGGGGGGGGAGTGAACATGCAGCTGTGTGGGGCTTAGTTGCCGGCTGGCGTTAAGCCACAACAAGAGCGTAAATTCAGAGGAAAAGAAAATACTATAGCGATACACATCTGTTTGGGAGGGATTCAGATTTGATAACAATGGGCCAGGAAAAAATAGGTGTCATTGAGCATCTGGTTCAAACCCTTGCAGAAAAATTTTCTTGAACGACAAATATTTTCTCAGATGTTTCTAACTTCCATTAATACTCACTCATTTTGCTTTCTTCATACAGTCAAGGCAGAATGTTTGCAGCTTTATCTGAAAGCTTTACAGCACCAATTGATTTGGTAAGTCAGTTGTCACCCTGCAATGAGCAACTAGCAATGTATAATTTCAGAAATATTTCCCAGTGGTGTGACAGGCAAGAAAAATGGAAATACATGACCTTCTGAATATATAGAAATAATAATAATATTTAAAAAATCAACAAAGTAACCCAGACATCAACTGAAAAAGCTTGTTTGTATCTTTTGGGGCACCAATTCCTAGAGAGTTGGCAAACTGCAGCTCAAGTGGTCTGCTTCAGCGAGGGCAAAGGCACAGATCTCCACACAGAGCTGTCTCCAGAAAGGAAAGCTTCTTCTGTGGCTGCCAGATTGAATCCACAAAAGCCTATAGCACCACTGAAAGTGCATGTACCAGGCTAAGTGGGTAATTCCCTAGCACTTGTGTCTTGGAAACACCACTCTTAATTTCCTTCTGCAGGACAAGTGTCCGTGGCTAGCCTAAAGAAAGCATTCATTCCTCCTCTTGCCTGCCTAAATAAATACCTTTCTGGCACAGATGTGGCTGAGCACAGAAAACAACCTACTTTTATACATGCTACATGTGAATGATACATTTTGCCATCAGACAACAGCCTGAGACCTGAGCTCATCGCAGCGAGCGGGCAGCCCACAGCTGTCAAAACTCCCAGCCCAGCTGAGCTCATGTCTCAGGTGGCTTCACTCTTCTGCCTGAAACACCTTTTGTTTGTTTCCCTTTCTGCTTTTTTTTTTTTTTTTTTTAACACTTTAGGATCACAAACCCAGCAGCCATGTGTTGCCTGATGGCCCCTCAGTGAGGACCTCACCATCCCCATCTCACCATGCTTTTCACCTTGGGTAAGAGCAGTCCTCCAAGGCCAGTCAGGACTGACCTGTTGCGATGAACGGTCCCCTGCCATTACCCAGGAAGATATCCTGGCCCAAGGGCCCAGACCTTTGGAAGTGATGAAGCTTCTCTCCTCCACGTCCCCAAAGGACCACCTACCCTGCTCCAAGCCCTATGGTCGCTGCTGGGTGGCTGTCAGCACAAGTCCTCCAGCGTGCCGGCCTGGTAGTTGAAGACTACCAAGATGCAGTACTGACCAAATCTGCAATATCACTCTACACTCCAGCTTGGGGAACATGGATGCTGCTGCTTTACCACTTCAATTCTACATTTTAGCTGACCCTGAGACTTGAAATCTCACTAAACTATCCAGTAGGTGTTTAAGTGTCCCAGCACAGTAAGGGTACTTATCAAGATACTAAAGGAGCTTTCCAATTCAAATAAAACAACTTTTTTATCCCCTTCCACAATACATTGCTTTAGTCGTGGCAATCTGACACTGCTCAACAGCCCATATTTAACCAATTGCAAATTAAAAGTTGTTTTTCTACATGGGAGTTTAACAAAGTAATTAATTCTAGCTACTGAGCTTGCCAAAATGCCAAGTAAACTCACCCTGCGGAAATCCCAGACTGAGTTTCCACTGGAAAGTTTTGCTGGATTAGTTGTACATACTGGGATCATGAAACCAGTCTGCCTTTATTGATGTGTCTATACCAGCACCAACTCTCGTAATGCAGTTTTTCCACCAGCATAGCATGCTCTGAAAAACTTCCTTAAACTAAAACTTTGGTTTTTTACTATAAAAGCTATGTTGACATTTGGGATGAAGTTCCTCTGAGAGCTATACCAGTACTCTCTGACTTCTAAATATAACCTTCCCTCAGACATCTATCATAATCTCTCATGGTACACACAGAATCTGTTCAAGCTTTCCATACATTCAGTGCCAGATTTAACCCTGTGTTTGCCAGGTTGCGGATAGTATAAATCTGCCAGCACTTCTCTGACATCTCTTTCCTTTCCCATCAATTATTATACTGCATAGTTGCTTGTTTTCTCCCAGTGCCACATGACTTCTGAGAAAAAAACCCCACTATTTCGAACCTTGTAAAGTTCGCAAGCAAAACCTGCCCTTTGATGCTTGCTCTTTACAAACTGCACAGCAGGAACAGGCTCCCAGTCCCTCCCCTGGGCAACCCCTTTCCCAGACTGCTTCTTGAGGTCCACTTAAGTGTGGGGTTTTGCACTGTTACAAAGCCAAATAATCCCAGAGGCTTGCCATGGTTTTGAAGTCATAGTCATGCCATGTTTACTTACAATTTCTGTTTTCTTCAGTAAGTTTTGGAGGGAAAAGTTGAAAATAAAATGCTCATTGCTGATACAAAGCAGTGCCTTCCAAGCTCAAACAAATCTTTGTACGCACGCAGAGACACTTTAGGTATCATGCTGTGACATTACCAGATGTGACCATAACACGGTCTCTGCTTTCAAAAAGTTATGATTATTCTCACTGTTTTTTCTTGTGAGAGAAGGAAAAGGTTAAAATTCAGAAAATGTTCTTTAAAGGGCTGCATTAGAGATACCAGGATAAGTGAAGGATTAAAAAAACCATGAAATGCCATCTGCTCTCCATCTTTTAATGTCTATCAGCATTGCCAGTGTTGCCAACATTAGTCACCCTCCTCATGATATTGGGTGTTTTTCTTGTGCTCTCAACTCCCATAATCAATGCTACACAATTGCATTTTGTTAAAAAAAAAAAAAAAATTCTAGTCCACCTGATGCCCAAGAAAACTAGCGTAAGCCAGAAGCTCAGAAAAGTGAGTTAGAACTATTTAGATGGATGTGGGCTGGTAAAATTTATTATGATATTAAGTATACTCCAGGGACTGTTTTTCAAAGTAGCTCAGCTTCCACAGGGGTACCAAAGGGATAATCAGATTTAAGATCCAGGGTAGCATATTGAATCTCTCAGAGATCTAGTTTTACCTATGACTGCAGAACATTTGAAAAATCCTGTTGCAAGCGCCGTTTTTACATTGGCGTAGCTCTTGACAGAGAAAAAAATTGAACTCTTTGCCTTTGGAAGCCAGGCAATGCTCAAACACTGAACCACACATCAATCACAAGTCTCATTCCCTCTTCATCCAAGCACAGCCTGCGTTAGTGTCTAGGAGAAAGGAGCGAAAGCTCTGCCTCTCCTGCTAACTTTACGCTATCAGGATTACATGCTACTCAGCCGCTTCACACGGGTTTTATTTTTATGTAAAGCGAGGAAGGTTTTTGCTATTCTGAAACAGAAAGCATGTCACGGCCACTGCCTGCTGACACCAGGGTGCGGCTCATGCCAAGCACCGTAGGCACTGCAGAGGTACCGGCACATCCTCAGCTGGCAGGTAGAGAAGGGCAGCCCAAGCAGGGCTGCTCAAAGGTGCTTTTCGTCCGACTGAGCTGGGACCTGAGTGACGTGGGTCCCTTTAGGTGTAGCCAGCACCTGGGAAATGCACACAGTACCCCCTGCTCTCTCCCCATCACATCCCCGGCACAGGTACCAACCAAAACCTCAGTCCCAGCCTTGCTTGGCCTTCGGTAAGATCCTAAGTCTTTAATCACATCATCCTGCTCATCTGCTTCAAGTAGAAAGTAGGGGCTGCACTATGTAAAACCCACTCCATTCCCTGCATGCTATCACAGCCTGCATCTTTGCAGAATGCTCTGTGACTAAGAACTGACTCACGTAAGGCCTGTATCACCAACAACATCTATCCCAGCAAGAAAACAGAGTACTTTCCCTCAGGTCAGAAGCTATTTTGATGCCATACGTGTTCAGGAAGAAATACGCAGAAGCCTAGATAGCTGGTGCAAGCAGGCTTGAAGGAACATGATGGGACCCTAACGCCCACAACCCTCGCTCAGCTCAAGCACTGGCGATTCCACGAGAAAGTTTAAACCAACAATACCCACGAGCTCCACTTATTTTAACAACAGCACCCTGATGTCCTAATCCTGCTCAGGATTTGTGTATACACACGCTTGAGTTCAACCCCCCCCGCCAAGAACAAACCCAGGCGCACACAAAGTCCTTTGCAAAAACCAAGTCCTGGTGTTTCTTGCAGTGTGATTTGTGGGAGGCAATTTTCAGAGTTGCGTATCTTTTGCTTTCTGTATTTTCCAATATGAAATAGTGCAGTTAGTAATTTCCTTACAACTCTTACAGGCTTTTTCCCCCAAGCCAGGAGAAAACCAGGATTTCAGAACATTTGAATGTTTCTTATAAAGCTACCTACCCCTCCTTCGCTATCAAGACTCCAACCTCAATAAAACAAAACCATTCCTCCCCCACACTTAAAACCGCTGAGCTCATTAACTACTTAATGAATTTTGTGCTTTCCTGCTGCACAGCTGCAAGCCTTAGCCTATTTTCTAAGCATCAACTCTTTATTTGTTGTCATTTTTATTACCCAGTTTTGTGCACATTGGTTTCCTGGGTGCCACGTGCACTGAACTATGTTTCTTCACAGCAGGAAATGAAGAAATTGATAGAACAGCAGTATTGCAATTAATATTAAAACATTTGATATGCCAAATAAAACTTACAGCACCAAACCCAGAAGTTCCTAATTATATAACACTAGATTAAGAAAACATAGGCAAAATGAGTAAAATATACTGCAAATGGAAAATTTGAAATGTTCTCAGGTATATTATTTTTGCAATATAATTTAAGTTTACAATAAAGCAGAACTGCCTAAACATTAGACAATTATACCATTATAGTTTATTCACTACAAGTAAATCTGCTAGAGAAGACAAGAATTTGTAACTGGCCTGTAAGGAATTCTTCTGGAAGAATTATGATATTCAAAACAAGACAGCTTTTAGAAACCTATTTCTCAAAGAACATCCTATTTTGTTAGTCCTTTCTGAAAATCAGGCCAGATTTTTATTTATATATCTGTCAGTGCAGATCATCTAAATCAATCACTTAAATTATGTTTACTTTTTAACCATTATTTTTAAGAATGAGAAGAAAGAGACCATGAGATGATCTTGCTCTGGTGGCTACTGCCAGTACGGCTGTTAGGGGGAGAGTAGACAAATATCTGATACGTGCAGGAATCCATCTTTTTAAGTTACTGCAAATCAGATCAAATGACCACCTGGGCAGCATTCGACAGCTGCTATTAACAGTGGTCACCGACACACATTCAGAAGACATCTCTGAACTAATTAGCAAGCTCCCACACTGCAATAGCTTTCTAAGAAGAAAACAATATATTGGCACGCTTTTTCAAGTTTATATTTTACCTGATCAAAACCACATAAGGCTAACGTGCTTGGCGTTAAACAAAAGGCCCAGATCCAAAGTCAGTGGCATTATTTCCAAAAGCCCAGCCAGTTCTGGATGAAGCTTTGTGGCTGCAAGTTTTTCAGGACTAGAGCTGTCATTTGTCTCTTAGGCTTATACTCTCAGATGCTTAGAAAAGGTAATAAAAAGCAAAAGACGAGGCTGTCAGCCTCATCACATCTTATCTGCATCACATGGACTCCTCTAGCATTACCAAAATTCCTAACTTGCACGGCCACAAAAAGTGCAGGTGACAGTACTTAGGAAACAGCAGTGATGTTGGAAAGCATCCCCATTTCAGGAAACAGTCCTGCAGCATCTGTAGGCAGAGCCAGTGGCAGCATCTTTCTCTACATCCCCAAGCCTTCAATTGCCCTGCGGTGAACCATGGGGAAATCTCATCCTTGGTTCTAGGAGGGAGAGCAGAGGTGGGTGGACAGTGAGGATGAGCAGAGGAAGCGGATTTAAGAGTAACCATGTAAGTAGAGCCCACAAACTCCTAGCAAATAGCTACAGAAGAACTGCAAGAAGAAACCAGAATGAGTCACTGCCACAGGCAAAATCTATGGTCCTGTCACGTTGTAGTAACTTTTCCTGAGGCCAAAAGTCAAAGCAGGTGTCCTGTTCTCGCCTGCAAAGTGGGAATAATTAGAGATCCCATACAGCCATTTCCCAACAACACCTGGATGAAGAGAAAGAGTATCCTTCTTTTCTCCTAACTTACCAACCTAAAAAAAAATATTTATTCTTTCTTTAGAAGAAATTTATTCTGGCATTCACATGTATAGTGTTGTTCAAATTAGTAGTGTAGATTTTTCTTTTCCTTCTTTAAAACAATTATTTAAATATGAAAAATAATTCTATTTCTGTTATTTGGCATCTAAGAATTTGATATAAAAACAAAGACCAGAACACAAGTAAACAAAATGCGTAGATAGCAAGGAAAACACTTTAAGATCTTACTGTGTAAAATCAATACGAAAAAGGAATGAACTAGCAAAAGCTATCATTCTCTAATCCAGCTTCCATGGTGTAATGAAAGGAAATGTCTCATGGCAGCTTTGATGAAATCATCAAGTCCTTGTTTTCAATTGCTCTGTTCCTCTAGAGTTTCTGATGGGAAACATGTGAACTAAGTGAGGAAAACAGATCTCTCAACTACTCGAAACCAATAAGGAAATAGAGAAAAAAAACCCCAAAGCTAATAAGACAGCTTCAGTCACCTTCTTACATTCAAGCGCTCTTCCCATCACTTCCATGTAATGCTTCAAGTTTTATTTTTATTTTTCTACTGTTGTCATTATGATAACAGCTATGTTACCTATGAGCCCCAGTTATTGGAGGACTCCACCTTCACTTAATCACCTTCTGGCAAATAGATTCCCCGGCACAAAATATCCAGTGTTAACCGGACTTGCACAGGAATGACTTCTGGGAAGAGTGGTGCTTAAGCTCTGCCATGCAGTTAAAGTGAGATCAAACACAGTCTATACACCTCTGTCAACTACATCCATGAATTCTAGTGTTCTGAATGCTTTACTAAACACTGCGCTGATGTTAACCTCTGTGGAAATCTTAAACATGCTTACAACAGCAGCATGCCAAGCTCTCACATTTTACATACAGAAGGCAGAAACGTATTACAAGCTCTACAGGTAGGGAAACAGGGCTTATAAGATCTTCAGTGATTCAATACAAAGCCACCAGAAGTTTACGATGGAGCAGAACCATTCCTCCTACTTCTCCAGCAGCCTCTGTCCATGGATCCATATTTCAAAACAGCTCAAAATGCATCCCAGGCGTTTTAAGCTCAAGAGTTAAAAATTAATTTTGCCTAGCAAAGTGCCCTTAAGGTATCTTACTTTCATGGAAATTGTTTCAGTGATCCTTTTTGTTATAGAAACAGCTTGTGTTCAGTATCAGCCATTTCATTTACAACTGGTACTGGAGGAACCTGGAAAAAGCTTCATTTCATTCATTCAACCTTGAATTTTCTTCCCTGCTTCCTACACTAATCCTTAACTGAATGTCACTGTCCCCATTTCCACCAGAACAATAATTCATTAAAATTACTTATTTTCTGCAGGACAATACAATATATTAATTTCTGGTTTTTTCGTGACATCCTGGGAGGATGCACAGACCTCACTGCAGGGTCACCAACTGTAACTGTCACACCCCATATTTTTGTGGAACTTCTCTTGACTATGTGCTCGTCTGCCATCAGGCAGGTTATTGTGCATTATTATCAGTTTCTCTGCTTGTTTGCAAGGGCAAAACATCAAATTGTTAATGATTACAACCCCCAAATTCACCAGTTTCATACCTACACTTCAATTCAACTAAAGCCTTGACAAAGCCTTCACATGTTCTGTCTTCCTCAGTTTCATCCTACAAATAACTTTCCTTTGAACTCCCTTGTCTTCTATGAAGAAAACCTACCCGCGTGTGCTTCACATACACGGCACCCTCCCAGTCCTCAGCAGAGAAAAGGGACACGAATCTTGCATAGAGAAAAAAAGTTTTCCTCATTTAAACAGGTGTTCAGTGGGAGCCATACGGAAGTTTGTGTACCACCCAGATAAAGCTGTTCAGGATGAATATTCCTTTTATTTTTTTTTTTATTCTGCCCTCCAAAACATCAGTTGTTGCTGTGAAAAAGGAAGCCTTAAACTGTTCTGTTTTTCAGCCACATTCTCCACATTGGATACCTTGCTGGGTCTTTGCCTATCACTTTATATCCTGCCACTGCTTTTATCTTTTTCCCCGTTGAACTAATGTTTTTTATTTATTTTCACATGCTGTCCTCCTTTGGAATAATGCAGATTGCTTCTCCAGTGTATGCTGCTCCTGTCACTACCTTAGCCACAGGTTGTATATAGCTGTTTACGCTGCATCCACTCATTATTTAGTGTAGGTTACAAACTCTGATATTCATTCAGACCCCACACTGATCTTTCAAACACAGAAACATAACCCACCAATTACTTAGTCTCCGTCTTTCATTGCAGGAAGTACGCTATCTTTCTTTCTGTAATCCCTGGCACCTCTGTTCATTGCCACTAAAAAAAATAAATAATAAGGTGCAGAGCATGCAACAATACTGGCTTCTCTTCTGCTCACATGACTAACTAAGTTTTCTTTTCTTTTCCTGCAGGAAAATCTGAAGCTGAGTCCTCAAAGTGTGCGTAAGCATATCACCTGCCATTTGCGAGCTCCTCCTGGGGAGATTTGGTAGGCATGCCACCAAAGCAAAGCTCTAGGGCAATGCTTCACCAGGTAGCTGATGCCAAATTCAGGTTGCTCACAGCAGGGTTATGCTGGCAGAACATGCAATCCCAGATTTTAGTGGTGCAGTGATTTCTCCAGCAACTTCCACCGAGAGTCGTAATTCACTAGGTTGTTCACAGAAGAGTTTTCTGACACACATTGCAGCCAATTTTCATTTCCCTGCTATTCTCATTCTAACTCTCAGTTTGATTCTTGTTCAGTCAGAATCCTTAGTGTTTCTCATGTTGTTCAAAGGAATCACTGAGAACCATAATAAAACCACTTCCTTGCAGAATTATGTATCAAAATGTATTTTAATGGGAAGCAAGTTAATTGAAACATAAAAGGCACTGAACTCTCAGCAAAGGTACAGAGAAATTAAGCCAACGTAGTGAAAAACACATCTCCTGAACTTCCCAAGTACAGATAATCCCTTTTGCTTTAGTGACCATAGCTACAGTCTTTAGAAAAATCTCATATTTTTAAATTCTCTAAGCTTTCTCTCAGTCACCCTGTGGTGGTAAAATTATTAGCCTTTAAGATTTGAGGAGTCTGGCTAAGTAGTTTATCCTATGTAAAAGAACATTCCTTTTGACTAAAAGCTAACAGTGTGTGATGGTTTGCAACTCCCCAGTTCTGAGCTAGTGTAGTACCACCGGGTGTGCCACTCCTATGGGGTCCACCAAAAGCCATCTCCCCACATCGTAATGCTCTTTATTGTTTCATTCCTTCTTCAAGTTGTGGTGGTTAGCAAGCTACTTGAGGAGTCCATCCCTCCCAGCAATGGATACCTGGCATTGTTAACACTGAAATGTTTGGGTTTCCTCACCTTTCTTTTTCTGAAACAGCCTATGGTTGGGTTTCTGCAATCTCTTGGCAGAGCACAGGGATGCAGAGAGGGAGATGCTGTCCAATGTTTTCCCCACTGTGACCATAGTGAATAAAGCTTCTGTCTGACCTGTCCTAAATTGTACTTGCATGGTTACGCACTTGGAGTCCCCAGACTCTCTGACAACTCTGTACTACATTTATTTGGAACACAACAGAATTGTATCTTTCTCAGAGGCTCAAACAAATGAAACCAATGGCCTTATTTCCTTTCCTTTTCCCCAAAGCAGCAATCATTTCAGTGCTGCATTGTAGATGGTGGAACAGCATGTCTTAGAAATTAAACAGCAAGAAATAGCATTCCCAACAACATACTGCATAATGCAAGACTGAGATTTACTATGTTATTCACGAGTCTTAACATACTGTACTCATCTATTCACATAGTACTGAATCCTCCTTTTTAGAAAAGGCTCCTACATGCGCCACCCTAACAAAGATGACATTTACAAGTTTTACCATAAGCCTTTTTTCTCTTCAACTGATTTTGTCAGGGTGGGAGTATGCCACTTATTTATGGCACGCATTTGGGTGGAGTGTGGGGTTTTAATCGCCAGCTTGAGGAATTTTTGTTGTTGGACGTTTTGGCCAAGCCTCTGTTCATTTAAGAGTGGTTCAGAATTAGTAACACTGAAAAGCCCAATTGGAGGCACTTTAGAAATACCTATTTTAAGGCACTTCTACTTAATCTCAAATTAGACACCCTGAAGTTAGAATCCTAATTATGGGTCACTCAACAATTGCCTTGGACAGTGTCCTAGTTTTTTAATGCTAAAATGACCTCACTTATTTTATTGCTGCTGAGAGCAAACCAAAGTAATTAGTTGGTGCTCTTTAAAACACAACAGGACAACCAGGAATTTAAGTTTCCTTTACCTGGAAATAGTCAAAATTGTAGAGTTATCTGCAAATAAAGCTTCACTGAATTGCTTTCTCCACTGTCAAGGATAGGCTCCCGTTGCACAGAGAGTAAGAGGTTGATGGGAGAGAATTGCATCATTAAAAAGTTAAAATGGGTGTGTTATTCCACTTTCCCAAGCAAACACTGCTTCTCTTCTTTCATAGCCTTAGAGAGTGAGAACAACACATTTGAAGGTAACCTTCTCTCCAGTTGCTTCAGAGGAGGGAGCAAAATAACCAGGACAGGCCTACATAAACAAACTACAAAACCCACAAAACCAAAAAATAAAATAAAAACCACATCGAAGTGAAATACCATGGTTGTTTGAAAGTCTGGTTACCTCCCTACCAGATTTTCTATTGAATACTTGGAACAGATCCTCAGGTGGTCTAATATAAGTGTCAGTGAAAGTCAACCAACAACCACCACAAGGTACTCCAGCACTTCACGGACAAAAAATTAGACATCTAGGGTGGGGATTTGAGAACCACACCACACAGGCCCCGAAGATGCTCTCACAGAAGAGATCAGTAAGTCTCCCCCTGACTGCACTGGAAAGAGATGTAGGCCAACATTACACACAGCTGAAAATCCTGGGCCTGGAGGGAAACAGAATCACGAGCAATAAAACACAAGAGCAAATCTTGTCTGACAAGATTATTTCTTTTGCACAGAATTGCAAAATCAGTAGATTAAGGGGCACAGTGGAATTAATATAGTTAGATTTTCGTGAAGCAGCTGATACTGTACCTCAAATTCTTAATTAAAAAATTAATTCAAACTGATTTGAATAAAAATAAGGCCTTTTGAATTAAAGCTGAAAGGCTGAAAAGAAAGAATACTGAAAATTGTCAGTGTTTCGATTTGAAGGAAGGTGCCTCATTGGTTACTAAAGGGATTTTATTTTTTTAAACATCTTCCTTAAAGATCTGTGACAGAAAAGACAGTGTACTACTCACAGATTTAGAAGTGGTAATGAAGTGGAAGGAATTCTGAATACTGGCAGCAGAACTGGAACACAAAAATCTTGAAACTGAATCTCAAGCACAAAACTTCCAGAATTTATCCCAGAAGCCACATCTGTATTTGTTCACAAGCCTAAAGTTTCTCTTTAAAAAAACCCCAACTATTTCTACCAGGAAATCTTAAAAACACGAGCCAAATGTAACTGTTACATACACGTGTGCTCAAAACCACAGAAAGGCCCAAATGACAGCTCAGAGATGTCACCTCTCCCCTTCATTTGTGGCTGTTAAGTCTGAAACTTAATGACGACAGTTTAAAGGTCAGCACAATTAACTATCTCAGTAAGTCTCCTACAAAAGAAGCATCCAGCTAATGCTCATACATACCCACAATAGCAGATTGCCTTTCCCACCAAAACTTCCACCATCAGCTGTGATGATGCTCTCCATAGAGAGACACTGTTTAGTCTTCAATTTTTCTTTTAAATAAGCAGATGTCCAAATTATTGCACCAGAGCATTCCTGAGACAGGAGCAGTTGCATGCAATTTGTCTTGGACTAAGTGGTACCTCTAATTATAGATATTTTGGTTTTAGAATAAAGTATAAAATAACTTAAGGCTTATCATGCAGAAATAGCCAATATGAATTTCTATCTCAGTGGTGCATAGGAAAGAGAAATTTGAAGACAGTGTCTTTACAACACCTATTTTATAAAGTATCCAGGAGAAGCTGCAGTAATGTTAATCCATCACAAAATATTCCAGAACACTTGTACAAACACAATTCTTATAACCATTTCAATTGCATTCACCATTCCTTTTATTTACATTCGATTATCATACATATGAAAAGCCACTACAGATATGCATGCATTAATGTATTTGCCAGAGTATTTGCACAGTCCCTTCACAAAGGCTTTGTGAGCTTGGAAGACTTTCTATCCAAGAGCAGGAACATTACACACAATCAGGGACCAAATGCAGAGTACAAATAACAAACTGCAATAACAGATAGAGCAATCAATAGGCTGGAACAGCCAAATAATTTTGAATAATGGGCAAATTCATGGAAACTGAAATCTGTTCACACATCATTTGTGGACAGAACAGCTGAAATTTCTTTTCTGCATAACAAAGTCTCGAAATAAGCATGAGAAAATGTATTGTAGGAAAAAGATGGCTACTAGGACCAAGATTTTTTTTTCTGTTTCTTATAATCATTTAGTCTATGACAACAAAAACACAGCTCCACTAAATGAGTAAGTTACGTAAAAACGTAGGATATCCCCTTCTCTCTCATTTTATTACAATGTGAATATTTTTCAGGAAGTGCAAATAAAAACAGAAACCCAGTTAACATCAAAAAATATCAGGTTGAAGAGGAACTAAAAGAGCTGAGATCTGATATTTTTTTGATCATCAACTTGACCTTTACCTGCTAAACAGCACAGAGATGATAAGAAAGGATAGGTCAGCTGTCTTCACAGATGAAAACTGAAGGACAAATAAAAATCAGCAGTGCCATGATCAAAACCTTACCGTAGGATATTGTGGCTGCAGGGGGTTACATGAATTCAAATAACCACTGGACAAGTTGAGGGGTATCATAGTGAAACATGGCACCTTTCATACAGCCTACTGGCACCTTTGAGTTAGCAAGTCCCTCAATTGCAAATCCTTGCTGGTAAGGGGAGAATACTGTGGAGTAAGGCCACACCACGCATGTCCTGCATCTTTGAGGTGAGATTCCCATGCCGCACCAACGTTTATAGCTCTTCTTAGGTTCTTATATCTGACGCATTTATGAGCAAAGGGACTAAAACACCTAATGCTAATTTCCAAGGATGGATAGCTGTTGTAGCACCTACTCATGCCCCTAGGAAATCAATGTGACTCCTTAAAGATGAAGAAGTTTTCTCTCAGTCAGTAGGCACCAGGAAGGAAAAAAAGAAAGTGGCCAGGGACGGCTCCCTTATACAAAGCAATGTGTTCAAAACAGCTTACACACGCAGAAGGGGAAAGCACAAGAACTCAGAATGTGTCAAAGGCCATTTCTGTCCACTGTGGATATGAAAAGAGATAACTGTAAAAGCCATAAGGCTGTTAATCATCCCCACCATGTGATTGATTCCAGTATGTTGGTGGGAAGTTCTCAAGAAGGTAGGGACTGCTTCAGCTGTTATTTTTCCTGATACTTACCATATCTCATTGAGGGTGAATATCCCTGGAAAAATTCATACTATTCATTCACTTGAGAGTGAATAATCCTATAGATAAATGTCCTTAAGCATTTTTCTTTTTTTTTTTTTTTACTGTAAGATCAATGTCTATTCAAGCTAATGGCAACTGAAATCACAAATAGTGCCACTATCAAGTAGGAAAAACACCCTTGCTAAGGGTAGAGAAGTTACAGGACACTCATCCCCCTTTTTTTTTTTGTTTCAAAATTTTCCCCTTTTCCTTCTGAGAAGGAAAATTATTTCTGTCTTTAATACTGAATGCTCACTGCTGTCATTCCCAAGAATTACTTGGGTGTTTATAATCAGGAGTTGAATCATTTGCTCTTCTACAGCAACAGGATGGTGTTGCCTGCTGAGTATGAAACATGTCTCATGTTATAAAACATCATTCTAGACAGAGGTATTTGTCAGCCTGCTATCAAATCCCCAACTGAATATACCTTCACTCTGACCTGGTTCACCCCAGGGGGGAAAAAAAACCAAAACCCAAAACCAACCAAAAAAACCACAAAAGCAGCTACACAGAATAGTTTCCAGACAGACAAACTACAGCTGATATTCCTATACATTCATTTTTAGACATTTGGGACCTGAGAAACAAATAAGGCTATGGCAACACGTTAACTGAAGTTCCAGCCATTTGAGTCTGATTTGACTCAAACAGAACTTAACAAACATTTCCTTTTAATTCAGCAGATAACACAGAAGGCAAAGCCTCATTTTTTTCCTTCCAAAATCCACAAAGATATTAAAACCATAAGAGACTTCAAACATTTCAGTGATGGTTGTAATTTCAAGAAGCCCAATGAACAATTTAAATCTACATTGTAAGTCTGGCCCAGTGCTGAACACTGAAGCAGCAATACCAAAAGATGCAGCTCTGAGTCTGAACAACTCAACGTCACAGTTGAATTTCATGCTAGTCTGTGAGACTCCCCCTTGCCTTTGCATTAGAAGCTCTTAAACAGAAACGTTGTTCAAAGAGATTGCTACCAAGCTTTGTTTTCCTGTTACTCTAAGAAATGTAATCTTTAAAAATCTGAAGACAAACAGTCATCACCCAAATAAAATTTTAATTAGTTTGAATTTAAGAGGACAAGCAATTCATCAGGGTTGGGCTGTTCTTTACTAGACAGATGGCATCAAGATTTCCTTCAGTGTTCAGAAACTGTTGACAGCACAGTTTCTAAAATGCTTTAGCAGTGCTGACAAATTTTAACCAGTGTAAATAGTTGCTGGTAACGCCCTGGGGGATGTTCCAATAAGCCGTGTAAACACTACCTGTAGGTCCCTATATTGATACTGAGGCAGTGAATCTATACTTACATACACGTCTATGTTTGGCAGACAATTGCCAGTTCAGGTTCCCACCTCTGACATCAACATTACTAACTGGACTAATTAATGTAGCTTATATTCTTCTGCCTCGCAAAGAGCAAGAGAAATCCAAGCTTCCTGCCTCTCATTTCCAACAGACTAGAAGCATCTGTTCTGAAGATGAAAACTGACATTTGGCTTTTAAGTTCTTTGAAATAATCCGCGTGCTCTTCAGAGTGTAAGGACTAATGATTTTTGTCAGTTTAAATGTTTGAGGACCCTATTCCAGTGAGCTACATTTCTGTTGCATATTTTTCTTGGATAAAATGCAGAAAACTCCCAAAGCGAAAAAGCAGTACACCTCCAAAGCCTGGAGAACTCTATTCCACTGTCCATCCAAACAACACTCTCCAGGACACAGTGCGACTTCAGACAACAGCACAGGACTCTTCACCCAAAGACTGCTAAACACCATGTTGTGTCTTAAAAGCTTTTACTTCAGTTCATACTAGGTTTGAGGGAAGCCCTGTGGGTGCTTAGGAGACAATCTCTTCCGATTCTGTGGTTTTGGTGGGTCTGGTCCCGGATTAGAGGTACAGAAAGAGAAGTATCAACACATCAGCTTCAGTCCAACACTGGCCCGTGTGCAACCCCCCGTCAATGCAACCCATTAAGGCACCAGGCACCCTCCTCCCCAGCCACGCAAGAGGTAGTGATTCATTCTCCACAAGGACTGGTCTCAAAGCTCATGCAGTCAATGCTGAGAGACTGACTAGGACTCATGATGCTTGCTATCTTCTAAACTAAAGTAGGACCATGCAAATCCAGTTGTCTCTGCAGCATCTCTATCATGTCTGGACTGAGCAAAACAAGTCGCATAGGAGCTCAGCGTTGCCAGTTCATACTGTCTGAATATGTACTTTGTAACTGTATCTTTAAATACTAACTGGCACTGAACACTTAATTCAGTTTCCCATCTCTTTTCTCAAACAGACATCTATATGTGGCACTTGAGCCAATCTTGTCTGAATAATGTGATACAGAAGAAAGACATTGTCAAGAAAAACATGCATAGAATGGTATTTCTATCTCATTTCTATCTCACATGCTACTGCATGTGTGTTCTGGTAGGAACACTTCAGATACAGCCCAAGTACTGAGATAACACTTAAATCACAAAGATGAAAGAATTAGTATGCACTAGAAGGTACAGCAAAAATAAGCAAGGCAAAATCCTTCCTCTGAAATTAAAAGTGTAATCACTTTGCTGCAAAATTTCACACATATCTCACTGATATTTTAATAGCTGCAGGTCTATTCTTCTGAAACGTCTCCCTGTTGTAAACATGTCTCCATCCTTGATCACTACCAGTAAAATGACTGAAGAACTTTCAAAAAATCCAAACTCCACAGGAGCGAAAAACTTTGCTCTGTTCCATTCCTACCTAAACTCCTTTCCTTCTAGTCATGGACATGCAGTGATGGACATGAAGGTCAAAGACTAGAATATAGGGTGTGCTACTATGCTGTCCTCATAAAATAACCACTTGAGAACCTAAAGATCACCAGACTTGTGATCGCTCTGTCTGGTATCAGATCAAAAACTCCACTCACATAGCAATAATTGTCTGCTTCTCTGGCAGTCTGAAGAAGACTGTAATAACTTATTGTATTGCAATATTATATGGCAGTGAAGACCCAAACTGCTTGGATTGGGAACGGAGGAAGGAAGAGG
>JANZLQ010000007.1:2905423-2925551 GCA_026212715.1 Elanus axillaris
GGGGGGAGAAAGAAAAAAAAAATAAAAAAGACAGGATAGTTCTAAATTATTAGTACTTACTACAGAGTTATAAAGTCTGCATACAGGGTAGGAAATATGCTGGTCTTTTGTAAGGGAAAATAAGTTAAAATGTAGTATATGCCATAACTGATCATAGCACATATAACAGACTAAATGCATATCGATACAATAGTACTCCAGGAAAGCAAACATGTGACAGTCTGGATGATCTGTCCAACAGCACAACTCACATCTGTGCTATTTTTTTTACTGTGAAGCACTTCTGTGCAATGCTTGACCAAACATTATTTTGTATATTCACAGCTGAAGAACCATCCAGGATCCCTCTGACAAGAACATGCTGCTCCCTGGCTTTTGTACTTAATCTTTTTACTAATATCACAATTATATTATTACTGATGATCAAGAAGTGGAAGAGAGTATTCAGAAAGAAATCTGGCCACGCACCAAATTATCTCAGATGTTCTGTATCCACACAGTCTTGAAAACCAAAACTGTTTATATGGCATAATTAAGTACTCAAAGTCCAGAAAATCTTCAATAGGAAGCAGAATAGAAAGCAAACACCAAGCAAATGGAACACAAATTTTTCTGTTAAGTAGGTTTGACTGACAGCATCATCCCTTCCTGTCTTGCCCCATCCTCCCTTGCTGCCCTCGCCCTCAAAGTGTGTCAGTCCATGCTGAGGTGGCTGAGAAAAGCGAGACAAAAACTTACTGTCAAAGGAAGTAAGAAAACTCAATTGCTGCCTTTGCCCAGCTGCCACCAACCCTCTTGTCCCTAATAAATTCTAGTTTCTTTAAAATCTTGCCAAACTACAAGACATACCAGGTCGATCAAACAACGTTGCAAGATAGAATTGACAGCTGACAGGCTCAAAAGGGCCCTTCTTCATGCAGGCAAAGACACATATCAAATGGGAAGAATTTAACAGACCCCAACGTTGTTCTTGCATAGCCAGAATGTGATGTTATTTGCTGCTCTGTAGTATTTCGATGTTATCCACCTATTGCTTGATTTCTCTGGAATGGAGCACCTGCCCAGATGACTAATGCTAACTCCCCCACTAAAGTAGAGAGGGCAACACTCACGATGCTATGCAAGAACAATACAAAGAACAAAATATTTTCATGTCACATTTTAAAGCCAGAAAAATTACATACCCCATTTATTTCCACTCTCTACAGACTTGTTTCTAATCATTATTCAATAATGCCTGGTGGCAAAACTCTTTTTTTCTGTTTGTTTGTCAAGGACAATTACTGTAATTTCTTTCTTAGATACAACTTTACCATACGACAGTTGAGACTATTAACAAAAATTTGAACACTGCAGCATGCATTGCTCCAACAGTAAAAGCTAAGCAGAAATGAGTCACAACTGTTCTGAAGACAGAGTCAAAAAGAACCTGGTAAAAACTCTACAGAAATATCAAATATCCCAAGGACTGATTCTGCTGAACAAAACTATGGACTCCTTGTAGCCAGTCTACTTAGACAGATGACTGAGAAAACATACTATTAATCAGAACAACTACAAAACCGTGTACTAGCATTGCTGAAAACTCCAATTGCACGTCACTAGCTACATACATACCTGTGTATGTAGTTTAGATTATCTTATGTTATCAATATGCCCATCCAATTCTGTGTGCTTTTCCTGCAATAACCTGTTGAATGCTGAAATTCTTCCTTACTTCTTGAGCAGCCCCAGTAACTGCAGTTCCGTTTACCTGCTCACCAAAGCACTACTGAGTGGCTGAAGACTAGAAGAGCCTTACCCTTGATGCACTTCTAGTTTTAACATTAATGTATTAAAGCAATTAGGCCTGTCTAGAACTCCTGGACAAAGATGATCATGAGAAGCACGCACTCAAGTGAACAATTCTTTCTCACACACACCCCACTGGCAAATGTGTGTCCCAAGTCTTCCCAATGCTAGTCTACAGGGCACGCAAGCGTTGGACTCTGGTCTCCTGCCCTTTGATTTTGGAACTGAAGCAGGCTGTGCTTCTCGAGAGCCACAGTTCAATTCATCAGCCAAAAGAGGACCTTCTTGGTCAGGCTCCCTCACTCCTAAGCTTCCGTACTTTCCAAACTTCCTTTACCTACTCACTCTGGAACAAGTGAGGAAACTGAAACTTCATGAAATGCCTCACTGTGAGAAAGACAGCTCCTCTGATGCAAAGATAAACAGGATTTCTGCAGTTCTTTGCCCCCACCTCTCAAATCGGTCTCAATGGTGGCACACGCAGAATGACATTTTGTCAAAGCGCCGTGTATTCTTCTAACAAAGAGAGCCAGTGATCAACAGACAGTTGGCTGTTTTGAAAGACAGACAACTATGTCTAGGGATGAGCCTGCCAAATTCCTTCCTCCCCTCCAGAAGAGATTTTAAAAAAACGCAAAACAATCCAATGCAACTCAGATACCGCAATCTGAAATTACACGACAGTTTTACAATAAGGAACGTTACAGATGACATATTGTAACACAGTAAAGCTCTTCGTTAACATACTACATACAGTAGCTTGAAACACAGTCATGATTTTAACAGCTACATTGAAGTGATTTTTGCAAGCAGTGGACAGTTCATGTCAAAACAAAAATTACAAATTATTACAAGTTTTCTTCCTTCTGCAGAATCTTTAGTAAATGCTATGACAGGTATGTTTTTCTCCCTGAATGCCAGATACGCTCAGCTAAATGTAAAGAAAAGCTCAAAAGTCAACATGAGATCTTACTTCTCCTGGTCCATCACTATATTAAAGAAAGAAGCTTCTAGCCAAACTACATCTTCTACTTCATCTTTCTGCTGCATAGCCACTCTGGATAGAAGTCACATATCTGTTTACACCTGGGCAAGCAAGGTAGCCTTCAATAGATTTAAATAACTGAAACTGAGCATTAGGGTAATAAAAAAACCTTATTTTGACTTGTATGTTGATGATTTGAAACAAGAGCAGGAAAGCATCAATTCAGTTCCGATCTACCAGTCTACCTGGGAGGTCAGGGGCAGGAAATGGTTACAACTGTGGTATACACACAACAAACACTCTTGAAACAGAAAAAATAAGAGGAGAGACAACATTTAAAAGGAAATTCTTTACACTGTTGAAATTGTTGGCATTTCCTTTGAGTGTCAGCATCGTGCCCAACGATGGACAATCACTCCCCTTGCCATCCTGGTGAAGGGCAGGTTAGGGTCCACCGATACAAGGTGGTCATCCTTACTTCCTCAGAACGGCTACAGAGATCATGACAATGGAGCAGGGAAGATAATGGCACAATATGATGCTGCACTAGACTGATGAAATAGCTGGTCAAACACTATGCACCCCACGCAAACCGAAAGGATGTAGTTCTCCTCCACAGGACGCAAGAATGTTTGCAAGAGACTGACCTAAGGCCCAGTATGAACTGATTTTAACTCACTGCAAATTTTAGAAGGTATTCAGATTTTTTTAAACTTGGATAATTACTAAACGCATACAAAACATGTAGCTGTAGATATTTCTTAAAGTCATTAATCTTTGAAAATTACTTTTCTCCTTCTTTCATGCTTACAAAACCATTCAAATACCAGATCCTCAGAATCTGACTCAGTTGAACCTAAGATAACACTTTCTTTCTCCTTGGGGTAAGGGATACTAATTAGGTGAGCTAGTGACATGTCAGTAACACAGAATCTAGCAACACTTGTACTGACGTGATGGTTTGCACACAGCTCAAAATATACTCCAGACGTTGAAGTGTGGGACAGGAAAGCCGTAGAAGAAGACATGACATGATGGACACTGTACAAGTCCTTTCAGATAAATCAAATTCTTAACTGAATCCGTGTCCCTGAAAAACAAACACTCAAAAGCCCTGCTTTTCTAAATGAAATCAGAACACACAAAAAACTCCAGTTTTAAGTGTTAGGATGTGATATTCAAAAGCAGTCAATCAAGCTCTGGTCCAAATAAGTCTGCTGGCATTTATCAATGCAATCAGCATTAGGACTGATGCAGAGCTAAGCCTGATTCTTCTTCAGGAGGCCAGCAAAGGCTTCTGACTAGTTGCTTCCCTTCCCATTATGTACCACACAAAATCTAGAGGTGTAAAACTGAGCTAAGGAACAAAGAATAAGAAAACATAAGTGAACAAATCCACTACCCTCTTCTTAACTGTCATCAAGGTGTTTACATACCACTCCAGACAGATTCCAAAGCAAGGCCTAAGCTTTGCTTTTTAAACCATTTTCATTACTTCTCCCAGGCTCCCCTATTTCTCAGTTTGGACAACAATAGGCTTTTACAGCAGTCCAACCAGCCGCGTTACAAAGCATACATCTGAAATGAAGCTCAGGGACAAATCTGCAGAGAGAACTGAGACTTAAAAACCCCATCTCATAGATGCATAGATGGTGTGTAGGAGGTGGAAAGAAGCACTGCTAAATCTGTTACCTTTCCTGTGAATGATGAGCACACCACCCCTTCCAAAAATAGACTATGAAGGAAACATTATGCTGATGACCGTGAAAAGCAAGTTCACTCCTCTGGTTTTGACAGCAGGTCAGCTGTATGCAAACACATGCCCTCCTTCAAAGCTACTAGAATAGCTATTACTTACATTTTTAAAAAGTAAACACATTAAATTTATTGGAAATAATATTTGAAAAAAAATCATCCTCATTTCAAGAAGCTGGTTTATAAATTCCAAGCAAACAAAAGGAAACAGCTGACATTAACAAAGCTCCTAGTAGAAGTTTCCATCTTTCACCTGTCGGTCTGACAGCCCTGTGCTACACTCTGTCACAACAGCCATGACTACTCCCTCCTGCCCGCACCCTTTAAATTTCTGCTGTGCAAATATGTACTCCTAACGGGGCAGTACATAGCTCTGTCTCCATGCTGTGGACAAGGAAGAATGTTTAACTGCTAAATGCTTTGGTGCGGCACAGTCAGTCACAGCAAGTGCACTTCAGACAAATTTCTAAGACCGTGGTAGGGATGAGGAGGGCTGGGGGGAGAAATCTTTCTTCCATCTGAGGATCTGTGTGAAACACATTCATATTTACATCACCTTTTCACTGACTTTCCTCTTGGCTTGTTAGAATAATTTTCTCCAGAGAGGGAAATTAATTCAGCCTACAGCTCCATTTGATCTCTGATCTTTCTCTACAAAATGATTTACATACAGTATGTCTATCTGAACGCTGTCAGTTATATCTTGAAGGATTTGTAAGATGAAATATCGCAGGCATAAAATTAAAAGCGACCAAACCATTACAACTGATGCTGCTAGGAATCTGAGAAGAAGCATTTGTTCAGATCAACTATACAAAGCATTAGCTAAGTCAGACAGGGGTTAAACAAGCATCTTAGAGTGCAGTTCTTACACGGCCAAGATATGCTGGGTGCTGAGCAATGAACTAAAGTATTTGATGCCACACTGTAATGTTATTATTTTTAATTGCCAGAAGTATATTCATTAGGCAAAGCGCGTTTCATATACACATTATCATCTATGAGCTGCATTAGGGATATAAATTCTACCAAACTGGTCAGTGACTGCACACATGCTTAGAATTAAACCACACATTTCAACACCTTTAAAGTATTAACTGATTATAAGTTATTAGCTTAATTAATTACAAATACTCTACATTAGAAGCAATCAAAAGCTCATAGTCAGTTCTCAATACTAGAACTGCTAACAGGTTTTACAGCTTCCAGCCTCCTTCCTAAAGGCTCACACAAAATTAAAAGAAACTCCAAGTCTTAAAAGTGTTCTCTACCCTAGCTCAGTTGCCCTTGGAATTTCCTTCCCCAAGTGTATTTTGCATTTCTAGCTGTAAAAATAATTTTCTTTAGATGTGATAGTATTTCTAACGGGGAGTGTCCATTCAAGCTGAAGAAGAGAAGATGCCAGTGGTTGAAACAAACTGTCTCTACAGATAAGAACACATTTCTTATGAGAGACCCTCTCCCTGATACCCTAATTGAATTTTTCACACCACCCCAGGGCAATGCATGTCTGTTTAGACCAGAGTGCAACCTTTGGAATCTAAAATCATCACAAGGAACTAGTAAGAAAAAAAAAACAACACATACTTCTTTACATATAATAGCATATGAAGAAAGGATTACATTTCACAATGAAAAGGTATAGCAAAGGTTGGAAAAAAAAAAAAGCCTAGAGCCTTTGCTTCGTCCCACAGCCACAGAGAAGAAATACGTGTGGCTGGCATAATACTGGCGGGGTATCAGCTGCTCTAGGTGATGCCCCTTCCACACAGGATGGAGTGGGAGGTGGGACAGGGGGATTAAGCAGCTTCAAAGGCACAAATCCTGTTTTATGTGCTTCTGAAGGAAGTGCAGTTACAGACTGCTGCTCCTCTTTCTGTTTGTAGCTAACCTACTAAGCAGGGCAAAAAAAGTTCTCTATTGGCTGTGTCTCCTCCTCTTGTGCTTCATTTTGACTTTTCTGACCCAAGCCTGGCAAACCTCCTGGGCATGTGCTAGCAAAGCATGAGCAACCAGCTCTGAAAGCTAACACTAAAAGCTTGGAGGGCAATCAATATGTCCAGTACATTTCAGAATCAGGTTCTCTGCCTGCTTCACTCTTGCAAAAAGCATGTTTTTTTAGAAGACAACTTTAGCAGCTTACACCTCCAGTTTCCTCACAGGGAGTATTTTGCATTAGACAAGCCACTGGCAAAACAGGGTTTGCAATCTAAATTTTCAGATGTATTTGAGACATTCAATGTAGCTTTCTCAAGCAGCAAATTCCAGTCTCCAGTTACATCGTAGAAGCTTTTGAAACACTTTCTTTGAGACAAGTACTTAAAGACTGAAAAATTACTGGTAAAAATCCTTACACATGGCCACTTAACTTTCTCTAAGGGACAGATTTAACACAGCTGAAAGCAGGTAAGAGCCAGTTTAATGACAGTTTACTGTAGGAAAGATGGGTCATCTCTTCTCCTTCATTATGTGCTAGCAGCTTTGAAAAAGTCCCAGACATCCACAGACTACGTACAAGCTTTTATTTATTAACCCACAGATTCTTTAGGAAGTTTTATCGGTGGTCAAAAAAGCCACCAAAATGACGAGTATCATATGCCACTGGTATTTGCTGATTATCACTAGTCCTCACATAAACTTCCTTTCTACTAATAGTACTTAATACTTAGGTAATCCTAGTAAAAACATTCTGCTTTCTTTCTTTCCTTCTTTCTCCCTCTCCTCTTAACCTACAGGCAGGGTTCATTTGTTTATGTATATTAGGAGATGACACTGGACTGTTATTCTGAAACTACAGATTAATCTATTTCTCCACAGAGACGTGTTTCCTCCACACTTCGGTCCCGAATCATTTTGAAGTTTATACAACCCTCATCACCACACCAATCCAGGACTTCAGTTTGCCACTTGTACCTATTAAGCATCCCACTGCAGTGCTTTGCTGAATAGAGACCGGCAGACATAAACAAACATTGCAGTGCTTTGCCAAAATGCCACTCCGGTACCATAAACTTTCATTGCAAGCTAAAAAAACCCTCCAGCTGCGATGCTTGGCTTTTACAATATCAGCAAGTGGCATCAGCTATCATCACAAATCCTCTGAAGATAATGACTTCCAGATAAGCACTGAATGAATCACATTTAAGCTCCTTACCTTCCAAGGCGTACATGCTTCCCCTTGGCCAACAGAGGAAAGAAACACTGAAACAAGGCAGAAGATGCTGAGGAGACCATTATTGTAACCCAGTAATGTTTGCAAGCTTATAAAACCTCTACCTTAAGTTGCACCAATATGCTCCTATTAAGTTTGCCCAACTATCATGGGTTTCATAAAATTACTTCCCATCTGAAACAAGCGAATCTTTCACACAACAGTGGGCAAGAACAGGAATAGTTGGCATGAATATGCATCACCCCCAAATGAACTTAAACATATTCCTCTCAGCAAGCAGCACCTTCTTGAGTATTTGACATGGGACTGGCAACTACTTAGAACAGGAAAAAAAAACCAACAAAACCATTTCTGTGGGTACTGCATGAAATCCCACAGATGGATGCATAGGAAAGACCGGGACACTGAAACAGAACCAGTCCCACGTTAGTCTGGGAAACCTGCATAACGCAATGGCCATATACACACAGGGGAGACAAACACAGCAGTCTGGAACGTGCTCAGGGGCATATCAGGTTAGTTAGAAAGGAAATTGGAAATAGAGGATATAGGAGGTGGAAAGGAGACGGGAGTAAAGAACACAAGAGGGAGGGAAAAAAACATAGCCTGCAGACAAGCAAAACCTTATAATAAATGCAAAAGTCAGTCTTCTGGTAAAAAGATGGGGAGTGTCTTTTGCTTCTCCCTCACAAGTTAAAGAAATGAAAAGTTGTGTTCTGCTATTTGTAAATATTACAAATATTATCTCATTATCATCACATATGAAAATTCCTAATGGAGAATGTGTTCACCCTTCTATCAGCTAGCAAACAATTCCTGTTCTTTGAGACCAAGGAAGATAGGCACATTCAGTTTAAGGATGGGGGTACTTTACTTCTCCAGGGTCAAAGCTAAATTTGTGGTTGAGCAATTGCTAGAAAACAAAAAGCAATATGATGCCACCCCAAAGCTCCTCAACTTAATTCCTCCACAGGCAATTAGGAATACGTTATGGTCAGAAGTAGTGAAGGCAGCCCGTAGACCCGGAACATTAGTCTGCACTAAAATGTTATCTCACAGCATGAAAGTCATTAGGAAAGTAGGAAAACTCATGAGACCTTTACATTAAACTCATATTTGTTCCCAAATTAACAAAGAGCAATAACCTCCAGGATATTTAGATAATACCACACAAGTTTTCTTCCCTTGTGACTCAACTCAAGTTCTGCTGGAGTCACAGATGGCAATGCATGGAAATGCTTTGACACAGAGAACATGGTCTTCCTTTAAATACTGCTATTTTGCACTCTGAGAAAAAATACTGACAACATGCCCCAACACAGGAAAGGCATCTTCTCTGCTAACCAAGAAGGGCAAGCACAGGTTGCAATTCAAAATCCTCCCAGCACTTCAACACTCTCTTCAACAAACACAGAAACTCTAGCACTCTTACCTGGAGTCATCCATCTGGTTCTTCCCTGAGGACTGTTATTTTCTGTGCATATTCATCTCTGTCTTGCCCGGCCTATTTTAAATGTTTCAAATGGTGGTATTCAGAGTGAAATAAAATTAAGCTACCCATGTCCAGAAGTGCTACCAGAATGTGCACATACCTGCTGAGAAGGAAGTGACAGGTAAGATCTTATAAAGCAAAAGACAGGTAGAAGAAAACCATGGTATTTCCTTGCTGGCTTTGTGACTTCTGTAGCCTTCTTATTTATCAACCTGTTCTCTGTGGGCATCATTAGCACATTTTACCAAATAAAACTGCTTGTAAACATTAGAGTCTGCTTCAAGCAGTCTGACTGTTATTTACAGTGCCATTATGCAGTATCAACATATACCAAGCTACATACGACGGGCTTGCCTATGTGGAAACATCAAAGGAAAACAAAACTGTATTAATGTAACTGCATTAAGCGGCCTCAACTGTAATTGTTGAATTTATTTTGGAAACAAATTACAAATCAGGGAATGAAAGCCACTTGCACTCCAATACAGACCATTCATACAGGATCATAATGCAATTTCACAAGTTTACTGACATTCATACCTCTGTACAACCTAGATGATTCCTGAGCTTTCCCATCCAAAAAATACGTGCACTGTCATTAGGGGGAGATTTGACTGTGTGCATAAAGCAGATTCAAAACCTTAATACTGCCTACCTATAGGTGCCTTATTATCATTTATAAATAAATCAGTCTCCTGTTTCAAGAATATGGATTAGCTTTACAGAATTGATGTTACAGGTGTTTCAATACAATACACCATCGTTAATTCTGAGGCCAGTAAGAAAGACCCTGCCAAAACAGATCAGTCCAGCTATGCTACAATCAAGTAGATATGTCAGCTCACCGACAGTCCCACTTCCTTCATGAATTCAAAGAAACAGCTAACAAATGCTTACTCTTGAGAAGGGTCTTCTGTGATTCAGCTCCTGAGCAATGTGGATCCCCTAATGGGGAACCTCTCTCCTCAGTCTTCCATTCTCAATCCATCTACATGCATTAAAAAAGGAAACATTGCTAACTGCTGCTAAATATCCGTTCTGTTCTGCAGCAGTCACTCGCACATTATGCACAGATAAAGAAATAAAACGGTAAGGGAAAAAGTAAAACCTATCTCAAACTATGTGCTCTTCACGAGTTATGATTTAAATAGAAATATGAAAGCAAGTATTGTCTGCTTGATGTTTAGTTGTGACCACCTGAGCAGGCCTCCTCCCATACATCATCTAAAACACTTTGGCTTCCTTGAGGAAGATATACTGTCTGCTAGTTATCCTACCAGAAACCACAGTATGCAAGCTTTCCAAACCACTGCTGTAATTGCTCCTCCAGACCAAGCAAGAGTGTCACATCAGAACTGCGGCTGGGCTCACCCTGAACAACCAAAAATCCCACCACAAGGCAGAACGGGCACAGCTCAGCTCAAGTGTAGAGGGCGAGACCTCTGGCTGCTTAGCAGACTTGCTAGGGATTACATATATTTCATCATAAACTTACCCATTCTCTACTGTGACCTTATATTAGAGCCATAAATGGCAAGAAGTAGTTGAGGAGGGCAAGTAGATGTTGCTGCACCCCTGCAGCCTGCTTGCTCTACAGTGTCTACAGGAAAGTTATCAGCTCCAAAAGTTAATTGGGTGGAGGCTACTTCTGCATTTGCCACATTAAAATCTTATTAAAGTTTCTCTGCTTAATTCGAGGCTTGACTTTTTCCTCATAATAAGCTCCAGGGGAGATGAATAAACCTGCTTATTCCAACAAAAGAACAATAGGTTAAGCCTCATGTAACTTGCACTTACTGTCCTGCTTTTCATTTGGGTCTATTAGATTTTTGGGACATCAGCTACCTAACAGCATGAAAAGTAATGGAAAGGTGGAAAAACTCCCTAACACCCTTTCTGAAGAAGTAAATTGCATATCTCTGCCCAGTAGCTTTTCCTTTGTGTTTCTGAGCTAAGTTTTTCAAGAGTAATCAACTTGCCTACGGACTGGAAAGAAGACTGGCAACAGTGGTCCTTTAACAAGCCAAGCACTCTGTGGACTACACTGAGTGTGAAGATGGTCAGAAAACTAGGAAATATTCATATTCTATCAAAATGCATGGTTCACCCTAAATCAAAATTTTGCCACTATTAGACCTATTTCTGGAACCTTATTTACAAAAAAGTGCATTAAAAAATTAGTTTTTAAAAAGCTTCAAAAATTTTCCATGTAACATGTCAGTATTATGGCACAGTAGGAAATAAAATATGCAAAATATATCTCGAAGAGATAAAGAGACAAAATGAGAAAAAGCCTGTTTGAGCTTTTTCAAGCACTAAGCAAGGCTTTTATATCATATGCAGGTAGCAAGGGGGCTACTAAAACAGTAATGGGGACTTTAACATTAGCCATTTAAACTTCAGGGACTGCTACCCAAGATAACTTTGGTAAAAGCCAAATGTCAATCCCAAGTTTCTAGTTCTTTCCACACAGGATTTCTACAGAAGGATTTCTAAACAGATCTCTGCATTTCTAAATGCAAGATGTAAAGTGCAAGAAAAAAGATTTCATATTCAGCTTTTTTTCTTTTTAAACTACAGGTGGTAATTAACACTTTTTGGGGGAACACTCAGGAATCTTAGTTTGCAACAAGACAGAACAGAAATCTTTGAAAGATGAGGTATTGCTTGCATTTCAAAATGGGCTTTTTATAAAGTAGAAAAGAAACCTCCATTCTGCCATTGAAAAAGAGACAAATCTTCAGAGGCGCTTACAGGATTTGCATCTCCTCTCCCAGATAGATTGCCCAAATGAACAAATAATAGCTGGCTGGAGTACGCTGTGATGCTTGGTATCCCAATCAAAGCTAAGTTGCTCTCATTTCATCAAAATTAAAAGATGTTTCACGATGTCTTTATTCTCAGCAGCACACAATGTCTCATGGTGCTTCCGTGTAAAAAGGAGGAAAAATGCTCCTACATATTGATATATTTGATTATGGCGATTCCCCAGTGTGTATTCATCCTGGCTCTAAGCAATGTAAAAATGGAAAAATTCGGTTGTTCATAAGACTAGCTATTCTGACCAAGGAAAGTAATAATACAAGAAATACTCTATACCTGTGGGTTCCACTGCACTGAATGTTTATGTGAGGACAGGGTTTGGCTTCTAACAAGTCCCAGGAAAATACAGGCTGGGATGAGGGGGAAGAATATACAGCAAAATTACCATTGCTTTCACTCTTCTAAATTATTTTTCATGTTAAATGCAGTTAACAAGGCCTTTTAGTTAAATAATATTTTCTATGGAAAAAAAATGCCTAATGCCTAAACTGACAATCTTCCCACTTATGGTCTTCTTTTCCCTGAAAGGTCTGTAATTAAACCAATGAGTTAGATAATATACTTTCAGAGCAGATAATATATCCATATGTTATCTGCTACTGTAATTTTATGTTTGTGTTTGCAGTGCTGTTTACTGTAAATAATAAATTAATAAATTAAAAATAAATAATAATAAATTAAGAGAGACTCTAGAAAAGAAAAAGGATTTAGCACACAGAGATACCAAACACAATCCATGCAGATCATATGGATCCTAAACACGGTAAGGACAAGGCCTGCTACTCTACTTTAGTAAGATATACAGCACAGAAAATCTGTCAAACTATGTTTTTGCATGGTACTCAAAGTACCTTGAGTTTTCAGCTTGACTGGGGATTTTGGTGCTAGAACAGTATAAATAAAATTATTCACTATAGAAATCACAGAACTTACCAACAGATTTATTCTTGAAATGCTAGAGAACCAAATGACATGAATTTAGTGGGGTTAAGAAGCTAAATTAGTTAATTACCTATCTGAAAATAATAAACTTTATAACCCATATTTTGTTCTCAGGCAATATTATACACTGGATATTCACTAACTAGTACCCCTCCATATATCTGGATCTGTACGCTCATGCTAAGCTGAAAATAGACTATTCAAAGGATTTCACAGCTTTCTTAATTTAGAAAAAACCATGTTCATTTCTACAGTATCAATAATCTTCCTTTTTTTTTATAACTCCATTAATATAGAAGCAGACTCACACTGTACACAGAAATAAAACATGCACAGGCACAGAATAAATTTAAAGCAAATTTTTTATCTGTATAACCCCGTATTTATCATCTTCTCTGAGCAGAGAGAAGAAAGCATGAAAAAGAGAAGCAACTTCTTTTCTGCTTCCAGGAAGAGTCCCAGTGATTACAAATAACAGCATTATTGTGGGCAGATTTTAAATTTAGGCCCAAATTTAACGAGCTTATAAAGCGTTAATCCATTTTAAATAGGCTCTGTGCTAAATGCTAATGTGCATTAGAAATAATTTTTTAGTAGATGCGTGCTGGCAATGCATGAAAGAACTTTTGGAGTCTAAATAATCTTAAGAATTGTTTTGTCATTTATTAAAATGCTACTTGCAGCACGTTAACCCTTTTAAAATGAATACAAACCTCCTAGCTGCCACTACCCTTGCAGTGTTAAGCAGCGAGGTTCTGCCCAAGTGTAAATCCCCCAGGGCAGTCCTCAGATGGGCACTATCAAGTCAGCTCTGTCACTCACTCGTCTCAGCTGTCACTTTGCACTGCCTGTTTACACCAGCTCCAGGGTGGGTAAGTGACATTGTGGTGTGACAGCAGCCCTCCAGCCTGGCCTCAGTTGGATGGTTAAACCTGTTCTTCATGGTCCAAAGCACACCAGCGTAAAAGGCTGCACTGGGCAACCTTGGACAAACTTACTGAGAAAGCATTTTGCCAAGAACCCGCTTCGTATTTCCTTTGCATGACTATTGTTGCATCCACAGGTAAAGAAACGCTACCACTGTTCTCAATTAGTTGAAAGCCAAAACTAGACTTCATCAAGGCACAAGAAAAACGCCATTCACCGCGCAAGACTAAGGCTTTCACGCAAGCGAGCAGATCACTAGTAGCAGATCCCAGCAATGACCATTAGTTTAGATGGGCTTCCAGACACGTTTTGAAGCAGCTGATGATATTTATTTCACAGTCCCTGATCCTGTAATTGATGGCAAAGAAACAAACTCCTCTAGCTGCACGGGGGCTGAGTTTATAGCAGTTCACAGAATAGTTGAGGCTGGAAGGGATCTCAGGAGGTCACTGTTTTCTACGTTCAGTTGGAGGATTGGGACTCAATTATGCGAGTCCGTGTGAACTGGAAGAAAACATTTGTCACAAGCTTAGAAGCCAACTAAAATAACAGATTATTGGCTAATGCCTTTTAGTCTCCTGTGGAAAAACAGCCTGTAATCATGCTTCTATCCACTTTTAATGGATATGCTTCATTTGCAATTCCCTGTCAAATCCCATGACTCGCTTACACTCTGTAAGCAGGGTAAGTGCTCATCTTGCACATGGGATATACAGCCATTTGATTTAGGACAATCCCAAACAGACATCCATAGAAAGAATAATCTGCCAAAGGCACTGCCAGCCCTACTTAAGCACAAGGAATGAATTCGCTAGTTGTGGCCTCTTATTCCCAGTTTAGAGTAGACTAAAGATATCACAGCCTTAAGAGAGATAACCTTATAATGATAAAATAGACAAAGTTACATTCATATTTTGATTATATACCTGGTTGGCACCTTCTCGTATTTCACAGAGACCCACCCTGTTTCCTACAGGGGACCTGTGTCCTGCTGGTATTCTGAATGCCCACACCTGGTCCCCACCCAACCGTCAGTTTACCTGGAAAATCCAAGCAAAATCAATCTTGCGTACCTCTGAACTGCACAGAAATGCAGAAATACTAGGCTGTAGAATATCTTTACATGATTGAATTTCGATGTTAACATTTTCGAAATGGCTACTCGTCCCTTGCAAAGCCAGTAGGATACAGAGAGGCAGAGAAGCCTGCTAGGAGCCGTAGATACTAATCAGCTAGATGGCCATACTGCATAGATGACTGAGAATCTCATTCTAAAAATACCAGTATCAAGAAGCAAATGAATGGGTTTGAGTATCTAAAGAACAAAGCACCAGTTCAGAATAACTATGTTATTTATAGGGCTGTGGAATAATATGCATGTACATTATGGATGTCCTTTAATATCACGGATGTGATTTTATTCTGTTACAGCCATCATGACTCATATTTAAGCTTTACAATACACAGAACATAATTAAATGAAAGTCAGCAGAGATTTGCTTCATACTTTATAAGGATCTATTTTTTAAATCGTAATATTAACATATACACATTAGGTATGGTCAATACTAAAGTAGGTAATTGCATGTTACGGCAGTGATGATCCTTATGACACTGAGTTTGAAGATCTACGAACAGAAAAGAATATTCTCAGTGTAAAACTATGAAAGAGCTTTAGCAGAAACTAAGGGTACAGACTACCGTGGCCATGCCATACTCATGTAACCCCTGGCAGTTCATTAGATACTCGATTTTGCAAATCTTCAACACAGCTTTTACAAAGGACCATGGCCAAATCAAAAGCAACATTTTACTTATAGCTGAACAAAAAAGGACTAAAAAGCCCCCCAGGAAAAACACTCTGAAAGAGAATAAAACTGCTTGTGAGATGTTTTGAAGACCAATCCACCACAGTGGAGCGAATGCTTACCACAAAGTAATACCCCCTTCCCCCCCGCGAACTAAAGCACCAATAGGATTTGTCAGACAGACAGAAATTCACTTCAATAACAGCTAATGATAAAGAAGAGTTTTTAAGGATTCAATTTTAACAGCTCCTCTGGACACTAATTGGAAATAAGATACACCACAGAATTTCTTCATGCTAAATCCATGAGACACTCATATTTTGTGCAAATACTAATATTCTTCATAATCCTATTTTTTTCTAACACTTAAATGTTCTTACAGAAAACAGCACAAAAGGAGGTATTTGTCTCTTCGGGGTTATTTTTGTTTCCAGACAACACTATACACATTTTAAAGCATCATTCCCACCAGCTACTTGGGGTCACTTTTCACCTAGTGTATGTAGAAGCATATTAACTGCAGTGTATCAGCAACAAAAATGTAGTTAACACTTAGTATAACACAAATACTTAATGCTCACCTTGGTGCTGGAATAAAAATATCTACAGAGTGTTTTATAGGATAAGCTAGAGCAAATTTAATCTGAAGCGTTCAGAACAGTTCAGTTTGGGGGCATTTCTGAGTTTGTGTCACTGTATTAATGGAAGATAGTGACTCTCTAGCTAGATCTAGACTTCAGATGCCATGTACGTAACCAGTTAGTGAATTGGTACACAATCCCTTCTGCTCTTCGTCTGCAGAGGATACAAATTGTGCTGTTAAACCTGAGATTCGCTGCTTGACCTTTCAGCTCTAGCAGGTTGCTTTTCAATCCTGATCTTTTTTCCAGATAAGTTATCCTCCCATTCAAATGTACAGCGATCCTACAGCTGCTGGCCCCCAACCAGAGGCTGCCGAGTTCAGAATCACCACTAGATCACACTTCAAACCGTGATCCAAACTTGCTAAGGCTTCTCAGAACAGTAAAGTTCCATGCCCAATCCTACTCCAGTTCCCAAATCCTGGAAGTCACTCAAAATACAAGCTATAAACAGTAGACATTTTCTTTGCTCTTAATTTGTTTAGCATAACACAAATCATCCTGCATTCATACCACTGACAGACAGAAAAGAAAACGCTCCATCTGCCCCTCAGTGCAGGGAGGCCACTCATCATTCACTTCTTCACCTGGAAAAGACTGTAAATAAACAAACCTGTTTGGCCAACTGATCCTTCTTCACCAAGCCAGTGGCTGCAGCAATGTTCCCTGCTCCTTCCACCGTCTTCTGGGCCACCGCCGTCACTCCTGTCACCACAGCTCCCCCAACATTAGACACTTGCTCTTTGGTCTTCTCAGCCACTGAGGGGGAGCAGAAGACGGAAAAACACATTATAGCTCTGGGAGCTGTAAGTTTTTCAGAAAATCATATCTGTCACTGACAGCCCAACGTCAAGAAGAGCCATAAGGTCATTATACTTTGTGTACCCCAAGTGGGTCTTAAGAAACGAGACTATCCATCTGGTAACACTGGAGCAGCAGAGGTAAAAATAAGCCTTATTTGTGGCTCAATTTCTTCCATGTGAAATACATTTGAAATTTTCATTCATGCCTAGCTGTACTTTAGGGAAGAAAAGTTATTACTTAAGGGCCCTTATTATGCCCAACTCACTGTGTAACATGTAATACTTGCATTCAATATATCCCAGTTTGGAAATGCATTCCAATTAGACCACCAAACACTTGCTACATTTTACAGGGCATGGAAGACAAGATATTTTTACATTAGACTCAAAAGCCATTGATTATTCTTTTATTTTTATTTTCTAAAAGACACTTGTTTAATTAAACAGAGCTACCGTTGCTCAACCAGAGAATTTCAAATACAACCTCTTATCTGATTCTCTGAGATTTTTTGCCCCACTGCTGATGTGCCCACCTATAACATACTAATCTACAAAAAGACTGAATGCCAAAGATGCCAAAGCAAAATAGATTAATAGTTAACTTCCAAGACGCAGGGAAACAATCATTTAGCCTACATGTACATCAGCAGTTGCCATTCTAGCTTTCAGAATATCACTGGGTTCTTTTTGCTTATTCATCCCCAAGGGCTCTTTCTGACAGCAGCTTGCACTACAGTGAAACCGCTCTAAGAAAAGAGATGAGATGACTTCATGCCTTCAAGTTACACAGACAGATTTTCAGCTGAAAACACATTTACTCATCTGAACAAGGGACTGTTCTTCAAAAAAATCCAGCATATAATTTTGTAATTCTAACTAATCCTATAATTTCCTCCGGCCCAAATCCTATCTGATCCATAAAATGTATTCACAGCTCTATTTGCACCATGAGCACAGGATGGATTCTGCTTGGCAGATAGACCACCCTTTTTTTGGGAAGCACATACAAATAAAAGACTTTCTATGGATAAATTAGATTTAATTCCTTACATAAAGAGAATCAGCTGCCCATATCACAGGGCATGCGGTATAGATTGCTATGATTGACATTAAATAAAAACAATCAGGAAAAAGCTAGAAAGATAAAAGATGTGCCTAATATGTGATTTTTATCAAAGACCCAAATAATAAATATCTGCTGACTGAAAATGGAGGCAGATCATTTAATGCTCATTCTAACTAAAGTTAGTAACCGATTGAGTATTCCCTCTGTTATGACCAAACCCAGGAGCTTTCATTACAGAGCAGGACAACAATGGACTACACATGGTCTGAAACCAGAAACAGAAAAAGCCTTTTCCAAATATCTTCCAACCTATACACGCTAAAAAGATACAAATTCACAAGAAATTTCATTGTATCCATCCAATACTCTATTGCCGTGCTTTTTCCAGAAAAAAAAAAATCAGAAGTGGGTTTTGCTGAAAAGCAAATGTTCTCCTCAGGGAAGGTTTGACATAATGCTAGCAAGTGCAGAAGACGTCTATTAAGATGCCCCATTTGATTATTATCAGCTACAGACTATAAAAAGTTCTGGATTCTACACATAAAATTTATATAGCAAGTTTTTCACCAGTTCTTGCAAACACGTATCTTAAGGTGTGTGTCCTAGTAACGTGTCATATCTTCCAAAGAATGTTAAGATCTGATTGTGCACGGGGTCTCTCAGAAATAAACTGAGTAACATCATGAGAGGGAAACTTGTTAACACCTTCATATTATTTAGAATGGCAAGAAGATATCTCAGACAGAGCTATGTAAAAAAATACATCTTGCAAAAATATGTTTTAAAGTGATATTCTCTCAAAAATAAATAAAGGAGATGTGTTTTGGGTAAATTTCAGTATTGCTTTTTATTTTTCCTCTGTCTCATTACTTTTCTGGGAGAGAAGGAAAAAAGAAAAAAACAAAACCAAGAGAAGATACATAAATCAAGGTCCTTTTCCTTGTATGGAAGTGACATACACTGTTTTGAAAACTCCCTTTTCCAAAATATGTTGAATGGCAGAACATTTAAAAGAGACAAATCCAGCAGGCTTGGTGCTGACAAAGGATCACATGCTCAGCTGCTCTTGAGCGGACTCCTCACTTTTGATAAAATGATAAAGCATGGTTGCACTGTGTTCATTGTCAATAGTCATAATTACTTTCATTATCTCAAGATCTTAAAAAACCCTGCACCTCAAAAGCAAAATATCAATAGAGTGAAATGCAATGCTCTGTTGATGCTGCAATATAAAACACCTAACTCCTCATGCCACCATTAAACCCACATTTCTCAGACTACGTTGTCATGGCAAGTATGATCACCTACCAAGAGCAACTACGCAGTGGCGGCTGTTCCCACTATTAGAGATTTTTGGGAAGGCTCTGTCTGAAGTCTGTTTTCTCCCCCCAAAACCACATTACCCTAGAAAGGGCTTAGCACATGCAAACAAAAAACCCCAAAGAATGAGGCCACTAACACTATTACTGGCACAACAAGAAGATACCTGATGAAAGGAGTAACAAAAGCAGTATATTTAAGATTGCTTCTATTTCAGACTGCCATGGTTTAACCGCAGCCGGCAACCAAGCACCATAGAGCTGCTCGCTCACTCCCCGCCACCCAGCAGGATGCTGAGGGAAGAGAATTGGAAGGGTAAAATTGAGAAAAGTCATGGGTTGAGATAAGAACAGTTTAATAATTGAAATAAAATAATTTAAAAAAAAACAGTAATGAAAAGGGAAATAACAAAGAGAGAGAGAGAAAACCCAAGAAAGACAAGTGATTCAAATGAAAGCAATTGCTCACAACCAACTGACGGATGCTAGTCCCTGAACAGCAGCCTCCCACCCAACCTTCCTCCTCATTTTATTGCTGATCAGGACATCACATGGTCTGGGATATCCCTTGGGTCAGTTGGGGTCAGCTCTCCCGGCTGTGTCC
>JANZLQ010000007.1:2940867-2954311 GCA_026212715.1 Elanus axillaris
CAGAGGGAGGGAAGAAGGGAAAGAGGCAGGGAAGGAGGGAAGGAAGGAG
This sequence comes from Elanus axillaris, assembly GCA_026212715.1. NCBI lineage: Eukaryota > Metazoa > Chordata > Aves > Accipitriformes > Accipitridae > Elanus > Elanus axillaris. Next base: position 2,940,917 of record JANZLQ010000007.1, read on the forward strand.
CGAGGGAGGGAAGGAAGGAGGAAGGAAGGAGGGAGGGAGGGAGGGAGGGTGTGTCCCCCCGTCCCCCCCCGCCTCCTCCGCTGGGGTTTGCGCCAGTGACACCTGCGTTTCACTTCACCAAAGCCTTTAGAAAATCTCCCCGAGCACCTAATTGCTTTTTCTTCCACTTCCAAGTCTTTGGCCCTAAGTGACTGGAGTTCAGAGTGACTGTTCTCACAAGGTTCGTGGTCCCAGCTGAATTTTAAGTATGGGAGGTGATGCTTCTGCAGCCGTCATTTGAGTCTTAACCCTATTACACACATGCAAAAAATTTCATCCCAAATCAGGAACGCCGTGAGAAGGCCCACCTCACTCCTGCCAGATCTGCCCGACCCCTGCACCCCTCCGAGCGTCCTCCACCAGACCCTCCGTGGCCGCTGCTACTCAATCTGATACGTAGAAGTCACTTTTTCCCCAGAAAAGGAAAGCTATCAAACTTCTCTATTTTGGTAGCAGAATTTAGGCAGGAAAAGCCAAGACCGGTAGGAGACAAGGCATTATAACAGATGGACCTTCAGCTTCAGTACATCAGTTCACGTGCGGTATAAAATCCTGCAAGACCTACAGTTTAACAGTTTGGTTTTTATTGCACTCCAAAAGGAGAAACAGAACACGGTATAGATGAGATACAAGGTTGTGAGCTGCAATGAGCATCTTTCATCCATCATCCCGTGAAGACAGCTGATGCATCCCTGGTTTTGTTTTCATTCTGAACACGTAGTGCAGAGTCTTCCTCTTGTCAGGTTTCTTCATAAGCCTTAATATTTCTATACTGTTTGTTTGCTAAACTTTCTCTTGGTTCATTCCACTACTAGTTTTAATCAACCAAGCATTCGGCAATATATTTTACTTCTTTGTGCAAGTACGTGTGGAATGAGAATACAAATAATTCCTTCATAATTCTGCCCTCAAGAAAAGCCTTAAAAAAAAAAAAAAAAGGAGCTCAGGAATTAAATTACATACGGTGCTTCATCTCATCTATCCTGTGCAGCACATTCATGCTTAGCAGTGCAAGATCTAGATGTCGTATTTCTATTTCCTCTCAATTTGGGGGAAAATAGGCACAGCTTCAGAGAGTAAGTCAAAGTGAATCAAAATCACATTCTTTCCACATGTTGTTAAGTGGCCCAGCAATTTATATACCTTAGTATATAAATTGGGTCATTGAAAGCCACTCCCTCTATCATTCTCTACTACCCAGGCCAGTAAACATGGACCCCAAATTAGAATTAAAGTGAATATTACCCGCCTTATGTAAGTATTATCTTCTGGATTTCAAGAAGCCTTTTGTTTCTCTAGCATGCAAGTGACTATGAGCATGAAATGTTGCTTTTTATTATGCTGATACAAATCTGGACAGACTTATTTTATTTCATTATCTTCGCAGTAACAGCCAATCTAATATGATAAATATCCTTGTATCTTTATGGCTCTATTTCTGAAAACTTTACAAAGAAGAGCTGTTTGCAACTCCTAGCTTTTGCAAGAGTTCTTTTTTTGCCTTGTGTTTATCAAAGGGAGGCATTATGTTCTGCTGTTAAACAAAGTAACAGCTTGTCAGTTAATAAAATCATGCAGCTAGAAATAGAGAGGTAAAGGTAAGAGGGATCAGTTACCACAGCAGAACAAAGCTTAAAATTTCAGCTGTAGTATTCAAAATAGGCAGCTGTTAAATTCTAAATCAGAGGGTAAGAGGCACAGAAAGAAAACAAAGATAGAGTATGAAATTCTTCCTTCTGCAAATGGGTGGGACTTAAGTGGAAAACAGAATTAAATGAGGTAGGGAATTAGCATTGCATCTCCAAAGTAATTCCTATTTAAACCACATTGTCTACAACAGCTGGGTGGGGTTTTTTTAGGTTGTCTCCTCAGTGCTATTAGTATCACAGTAAGTTCTCCCCTGAAGCCTTTCCTGTCTGAAGAAAGGATAGTAGTGAGCAGATTGCCCACTGATCCCCTTTAAAACAAATCTTTATTTAATGACAATGTTTACTTTGCATGAGCATCTAGAGCAAAAAATCAATTAAGTAGTAATAAAAACTCCTTCAATCCACCTTGTGTTGCAGGCTAATTTATTGGTGTAGTTGCTAGTGATCAAGTAAATCTATCACTATGAAAAGAACAGTTATTGACAATTGAAAAATGTTGCAGAGTAAAACCGATCAGAATTTACTGTCTTCAGGTTAAAAAATTCAAATGTAAAACTCTTCATGTGGAAACACTGGAAAGGTGTTGCCCTTGAACACTACATACAGAATTGAAAGCATTCCCCAGTTTATTCAAAGAGTGACTCACGCAGGCTGTCTGTGTTACCACAGAACTGATGGGTGATGTTTCTCAGAAGAAAGGTACCTCTGGAAACCCGAAAAGCTGCGGTACGAAAAGAAGCTATCTTAGGGCAGGCTATTCATAGGTAACAGTGATTATTCCACTGCAGGGTCTTTCTACTGTTGGTAGATAATCTGAAAATGGTCTTAATCTGATAAATCTGTTAACTGCATGGAACAACACAGTTTTTATGCCAATATATTTCAGTCTTTGGATTTCTTACGGAACAGTTTACTATGTGCGTTGCTTTAGAGGCAACTGGGAGTTCAAACCATTTTCACAGACTCTTGCATCACAAGGTTTGCGTTTCTATTCCCACTCGGGTCCCTCTGTGGGCCATTGCTGTCATCATTGACTATGCTGTAACTGCCTGTGTGCATGAGCAACTTCCGAGAACTCAAAAACATGCTCAATTTCAAAAAAAGGTGAGTATGACCTCTTGTTTGCTTACAGGTAAGCCCGAGGTTGAGCACATAAGGGCTCATAAATGTTGTAATGTAACACACCAGAGCATGTACGTGCCTCGCTTGCATGGTGTTTCAGTGCTGTTTACTCAACCAAAAACTAAGTATATATATTAATGCCTTCTTACAATCAAGTTGCAAGTTATCATTTCAGAGTTAGTTTTCCAGTGGAAGCATCCTGTCTATTAATTTAAAATTCATATCCATTATTATGCGGCAGTTGCCATTTCTAAGTTGTTCCTGTTGCAAAGATTTCTGCTCCTGAACTGTTTTTATAGCTAGAACTGGGTGCTGACTATGGGCTGGGTCACTGGATGTCCACTGTCATGCCATGCAATCATTGAGAAGAGACACAAATAGAGCTGAAGCAGGTTTGCTTGAAATTCAGATCGGTATTCTTGGTGTCTTTGTGCATAGAGTCCTTCATCTTGGATCAAAACCGGAGCAAAGACAGAACACTTCACAGAGATAGACCTCCATGACCAGACCTAGCTCCAGTCTTTAATCTTGTTGCTTCTCCTCTGATTTACCTGCTCCTCTCTGGTTATCAGGTTGTTTCTCAGGAAATCTCATTTCTCTGCAGTTCCAGCCCTTGTGTTTGACACAGTCAGATCAAACAACTGGTCTAGTCCTTGCTGCTCTCAGCTCAGGTGCACACAGCACAGCATGTACCATCTCATGTCTGCAAACTACAGGCCAAGCCATTTTCAGCTTCAGGCCAGAACATGTCAAGTGCAGGTGGATGCATCAGAGATCTAACCAAGAAAAAGGTGCACAGGCTGACACCATGGAAGAAGAAGGGGTTCTTCCCTAAGTCTTAACATTTGAACAAATTGGGCTGGAACTGAAAGCATATCTGGGAAAAAAACACAGGTATATCTCAAGTGAGGTTGCTAAACCTCAAATGCCTTCTTCCAAACATGAACAATATAAACATTCTCAAAAGAGAAATTCATGAGAATATTTTAGCATAGGTGAAACATAAGATTTCTCCCCAAAAGCTACTCAGGCATAGCTCAGCCATTTTGGGTGATTTAGTACATGTATATATATATATATATATATATATATATATATATGTGAGTGAGAATATTTACAAGGTTTACAATAATTCAATATATTAAAAAATGCTTTAATTGAGACAGACGTATATGCCAAAATATCATGTTGGAGGTATTTATGCACACACGCACATGTATATGTATACATATATTTAAAGAAGGTTGATGTATGTCTCTGACCTGATAAATATCAGCCCAACTACACTTATCTTGATATAACTCTAACCAACAGAAAGAAAGGTCTCACAGCTTTATACCATCTCTGTTACAGGCAAAACCTTCAGACCTTCACCTCCCTTACTTGCAGTCAAGGCTGAAGTTACAGAGACTCAGGGTCACAAGTCCTCCCAGAGAACCTGCTCGTAGGCTCCTCTCTCCACAGATTCACTGGAGCAGTGTGCTCCTGAAGGACTGCACGCTGTGGAAGGGACCCACGCTGGAGCAGTTTGTGAAGAACTGCAACCCGTGGGAGGGACCCACGCTGGAGAAGTTCGTGGAGGACTTTCTCCCATGGGAGGGACCCCACACTGGAGTGGAGGAAGAGTGTGATGAGTCCTGCCCCTGAGGAGGATGAAGCGGCAGAGACAGCCTGTGATGAGCTGACCCCAACCCCCATTCCCCATCCCCCTGTGCCGCTGGGGGTAGAGAAGCCGGGACCGAAGTTGTGCCTGGGAAGAAGAGAGGGCTGGAGGGAAGGTGTTGTGAGATCTGGCTTTATTTCTCATTACCCTACTCTGTTTTGATTTGTAATAAATTGAGTTAATTTTCCCCAAGCTCAGCCTGTTTTGCCCGTGAGGGTAATTGGTGGGTGATCTCTCCTGTCCTTATCTTGACCCACAAGCCCTTTGTTATATTTTCTCTCCCCTGTCCAGCTGAGGAGGGGGGAATGATAGAACGGCTTTGGTGGGCACCTGGCATCCAGCCAGGGTCAACCCACCACAACCTGGGATCGTAAGCGAAGCTGTACTCTGAAAAGCAACAGCTTAAGTGCCAAGGAGGCCGTCTAGCGGCATATCTCTACTTGGAGACAGCCAGTACCTCAGATGAAGCTGACCTAAGGGTGCCTGGCAAAATCAGTGCTGGTCGTTCTTTAAAATGTTTCCCATTACACAGCACCAGTGGGTTGATTGTAACTGAAAGAAAGAAAGAATCATCTTCCTCACATGTGATGCAACATGTTAGCAGTATCTCATATAACTGAAAATGCTCATGCTAGAAAAGTGGGAATCATCATGCAGGGTCAGGTCTGACACCTGTCCTGTCCCAAATCCTGTTTGAGTGAGAGGCCGACACCAGATGGCTCCAAGATCAATGATAAGACTGCATGCTCTAAAGTAGCCTGGTGCAAATATAGGGTTCTGAGCCAGGGCAGGCACAGCACATCGTTAATTACCTGGATGGCAGCGTTTCTCAAGAGATACACCAGGAAGGCAGCAGCTTTAACTAGATACTGAAGTTAGTCACCAGCAAACTGTTTAAAGAAGTGCGAAACCCAGACAGGAGCATACTTCATTCTGTCAAACTGTCTTCTTTCCACAATTTCTAAGGGAAAGTAGACGTCACACAAAAGAAAAGTGGCACTTTTCATTCAGACCGCACTTTTGCCATGAGAGGTGATAAGCATATAAGCAATCCAAACACATGACTGTATCTCCACACAGAAATTTTTGGGTTTCATGCTGCTTGTGAACAAGTTGGCTTTATTGCTAGAAGTCTGTTATCTGATACATTTAATGAACAAAAGTTCTATGTATCTGATATTCACCAAAATTTGGTACACAAAAAAAGAGATTCCCTTTTTGAACATTCAGCATGTGCAAACAAATATATATAAACAATGATATACAGAACAAGTACATAAAGACTACATAGTTCGTTTTATTATGTTTTGCCATATTAACCCATAGGGAAACCCTAAAATCTGTTCCGGAAGGCAATATATTATTCTCTTCTTATTTCTCTGATTCCAAGAAGCAAGCTTCCCAGCCAAGTAGGTCCCTTAGATACTGTTTGCTGGTACTACTCTAACCACCAAAAACACATGACATGGTCATCAGTTGCCTGCACTTTTTTTGTAAGACCAACTACAGGTCTAATTCAACTCCCATTCACTCTGACGTTAAACCAGAGATTGGCCTAGGGGAACCAAGAATAGCAAAGGAAATATCTGTATAAGAACATTATTATCTGTTCTGGTTTCTTTGGCTCCATTATTTATTACATGGAATAACTTACTGGAATCCTATCTTAGTGCAATCTCCAACCCAAAGGACTCTACCTTCTTGTCTATGTTTTTTATAGCCACAAAACGTTTAGGCACTTGTCTTCATTTAAAATTCTTGATTTTAAGGCAACACCTGGGCTATTAAGATTTATCTATATGCAGCACTAAGCGGGGCACAGAGTGACTGCAGGGACCCGTTTCAGATTTCTTCACAAGTGGATGTATCCTCAGGCTTGGGCAATGCAGACAATCAACAGAAAAAAAAAGATTATTTTTCCTCATATTCATGCACAAAATAAATGTACCTGTAAATTTAATTTAATTGAAATTACCATTCCTGTTACAGCCTCAAGCTCAGAGCTTGTAAAAAAACCTACCTTAGAAACATTTAATTTCTGTTAGGCTCTCCAATTTGTTTCAATTCACAAGCAGTTTGAAGCATTCCCATTTGCAGTAAGGCCCCCGGGGCAGGAGAAAAAGACTCAAAAGCTCACTTAGGTAAGGGATAAGTTAGTTAGGTAAGGGACAAAGGGAGGACAAAGCAGCAAACATGATGGCTGGCAGCAGTCACAATGAAAGGCCACAGTCAAATTCAAGTCAAAGTTGCGTAGGCATCTCAAGGAGGGGTTTGTCCAGAAAGGAGTTGTAAGATGTCAGTGGGCTAAGGAGAGGTTTCTGGAGAATGACTTTTCACGCATGAGGATCGATGGGGGACAGGGCATGAAATGTTTTTCAGACCTCAAATCTCTAATGGTCGGGTGGCACAGGCACCTGGCAGAAGGGAGGCAAGAGCTGGCGCGCTGGCAGCAGGCAGGAGGCGGTCGGTCAGGTAAGGACAGGCCCCAGGGAGCCTTGAGGTGTGCTGTCCAGGAAAAAGACGGGAGAGCGAGGACACACAAGAAGAGAGGTGACATGGTGGAAGCAATGTGTTAGGAAAATTATTTCTCCAGCAGTTTTTTGAGGGGATACTGGAAAAAGGTTGCATTTGTCAAAGTCAGAGTAGAAGCTGTATTTGCTAAAGCCTACAAGCTGTCAGATGATCAGATAATTTTAAATGTCCCAAGCCAGCAAGGTCAGAGTTACAGCAATCACATCCTACCTCTACTAGGATAAAAGTTTGTAAGTCCCAGCTGTAGGAGAGCTTGCTTCCCAGGCTGTTCGTACCATCAGTGACTCAAAGGCGACTCACTGTCGGACTGAGATACTCAGACTTTAGTGCTTGGGCGAGTGAAGTCAGTCACCCAAAGCAGCTAAACAAGTGGCTGGATTTGCAGCACCATTGCCTCTAACAGGCCAAAACTGGTTGCTCCCCAAAACAGGGCTACTGATTTAGTTTATCTAAATAGGCTTTTTCTTTTAAACAGTTAAGGCTTTGCACTGTCCTGAAGCCACATTCAATACCCAATGTTGTGGCTCAGATCCCTCAGTAGTCATTACCCTGCTACGTGTTCTGAGTAAGAAATCCAGATGATCTTGTCTGAAACAGCTGAATCTCCTTTTTTAAAACAAGTAGTCAGTTCCCTGTATCTCCAGGAAAAACATCCCAAAAGACTGTCTGCTTTCATATTGGGCATCTGCATTTTCCCCTAGGCCAAAATACAGATTTTTCCTTTTGTGTTTTGAAACACAGATGCAGAACTTGTGCAGAATCAATGTCTCAGGAGTTTATCTGCTCTTCATGATCCTAATCTACAGGAGATATTCAAAACCTTTTCAAAGTTAAATTTGGTTTTGCTATCAATATATTTTTGCATTCATTTCTTATTAGCACTCAAAACTGCTGATGAATGCCCCATTGTGCTTGATGTTCTACAGCCATGATCAGACAATATTCTTTCCTCAAAAGGGCTTATTATCTTGGTTTCATGACAAGATACAAACAGGGAAATAAAGCATGGATGAAGGATGTAAGAAGGAGTAGTGAAACAGGTGAACCATTCACAGTACCGATAAGCACAGATCACTGCCTGCCTAGGTACCAACTGCCCTGTGAAATGATAGTTTAACATCTCCGTAGCTTTTTTAGCTGTGAAGTTAGAATACGGAGTGGATTGTTTCTCTTCAACTTTCACTGTAATCTTCTCTGCTGTTTGCAGCCAAGGTCTCCATGTGTTCAGCCTGTGGCTAACACACCACAAGATGCTGCCTTTGTTGCTGCAATTTCAAACTTATCTGAAAGAGACCGATTTGATTTACCGTACAATGAAAAGATTCCTGGTTATGCCATTGCTCAAAAATGTCTGTGTCAAGAGGCATTGAACTTGATGCGTCCTTTTGTACACCACACACAAACCCCCTCAATATCTTCTTCCGTTCCATGTCTTCAGGCACAGCACTGTTCTGGTTGGGAGCGGCAGAAGCTAACTGCTATTGTCCCTAATCAGGGCCCTCTCACAGGTAACAGTTTATATGATTTGGCTACAACCTACATTAAGCTTTTGTATATAAACTGTTTATAAAGGGCTAATGTGTTTTCAATGTTTCAATCAATTGTTAATAGTTGTTATTTACTGCTAATGTCTAACCAAGCAGTAAATTCTTTGGACCTGTGGCATACACTTCTCACTACTATCTTCTGCTGGCATCCTCATAACCATGTTATGAGTTATGAAACTCCCTCCAAATATTAAACTCTTTCAGAACTACTTTAGATGGGCATAAATCAGAACTGTAAAGAATTTCCTCTTGCTATTCATGAGCCAAATGCAGCTTTCATTATTCTATGAGTAGCTTGAATGCTCTGCTGAAGGAAGGCATTCCCTATCATCAGCAAGCTTGTGTTTCGACTTGAAATGTCTGATGACATACTTTTAAACTGAACATTCAGCTTCCTAAATGAACTTTAATGTTCTTCACTTAAAATCATCATGCTGAACACATTAAAGAAATGGTGAGTATTATATTTCCATTTAGTGATTTTAAAAGACTGTGTTTCAGTCACTGCTACTTTTGTCTATTGTGAATAATATAGCATTCACTCTGTGGGGTCATCTGTGCAGTGAGATACTAACAGCATCAATGACAAAATGAGACCTTGACGCTTCATTAAGTCATCTCAGTCTAAGAACAGCATTTCCAGTGTCTTTAACATTTTTCACAAGTCAGCTATATTGTTCCTATCCAGCACCTTCTCAACACAATGTTATAATTTTGCAGTTTTGACACATGTAGTGTGTAGGTACCGAAACCCATCCTTGCCTGCTTTTAACTTCAGTGATCTCCATTTGACTTTACCGGTCTTATTGGGACTACCATTTAGTTGAGATCTGTGGAAGACTGATTCCTCATAGGACCACAGAACTAATTTTACACATGGCCTGGTGCGAGACGCTGAGTCAGCCAAAGCTTTGAGGTGGATCTGCCTTGTCCCTTTCCCTAAAAAAGCTCCCTAAAGAAGATCAAAACATTCAAAAAGCCAGGTATGACGTGAGTAACATCTAGGCAAATAAACCCAAATTACTATTGAAGCTCAACTAGATTAGCTCAACCAATTAGCCCACCAGAAAATAAAAATAGTTTATACTCAACTTTCTCCCCAATTGCCATGTCCTGGCAGCCACGCTTGCTTCCAGACTTGCTTTCAGATTAACCTGGTGTCTTTCTGAGTTGCAGCAAGCAAGCTCTGCACATTCAGCTCTGGTCCGTGTGAAGTTCTCCAGCCCCACTTGATGCCTGGTGGCTGCTCTGAGCTCTTCAGTGCAGTTCCACAGCCTGTGAGCTGCAGGCTTCTGGCTCAGGTGGTGCTGTATGGCCCTGCCGTAGGACCTTATCTCCCTTGACAGTCAGGAGCTCCACAAGAGAAGTTGCAATCTCCTTCTGCCTCCCAGAAGGTCTTCCTGACCCAGTCTTCTTGGCTTACAAGCAGTATGGTATTGTAAGGAAAGATCTGTAGGAACAAATTGCTGCTGGGACCCAGAGTCCGCAAGAAGTGTTTGGGACAAAGATGTTCTAAAGCTTCTAGAACACTTCTATGGTAGCTCCGATTTGGTCCCATGGACAGGATACCCATGAATGGAACGAGCACAGCGTCCAATTTATTTTCATCCAAAAGGAAAAGTTTGTATACTCTGAGACTGGTCTGTGATGCAAACCAGTTAAGTCAGGCAGAGTGGAAGTTCTGCCTCAAAAGTGCTCTCCTGATCTATCTAAACCAGTAATGTAGATGCACTGACAATTGTGAACAACAAAAAAAATTTGTCATATGGCCTAAATCAATTTTGAGCATCGCTGTCCAGCAATAGAACATGGATCCATCAATGAATTTTGTACAACACTTGTTTTCTTCTGAGTTGTACAAATGTGCACAACTACAGAATAAGCACGGGCTCATTTTATATCAGTTACAGAATGTCTCTTTATGGTCTATTTTGTTGCTAAAAATGTGGGATTGGGATTGTAGAAGATAATGTTCTTACATAGTATGATAAATTCAGTACACCTTTAATGAGGAATTACCAATATTGTCAGAAAACAAAACTATGGTATTGCAATTCTGCAGCAATACTACTTCTGTGTCTATGTCAATTTTACCAATCTTAAGAGAGGAAAGAGGGGTTAGTTCTAAAGCTAATTGATAATGCTATGTTCAAATATTGTGTAAAACACATACCAATTAATCTAAAAGCAGTAAACTGAGATTCTCAACGATGATGTAGGAATTCTTGTATTCCTAGTGTAGTATCTGTTATTGTATTCAGAAAAACAGGATGAGGTTGGGGATTTTTCTGTTAGTATTCTTCTTATTGTAAGATGCTCAGAAACATTTGAAGAGTTCTACTCAATAAGCAGCAAGGGGTACAGGTGCATACCTGAACTATACAATCTTTAAGCACATTTCCTGGCACAGATGTAATCCCAATACAAATTTATGGAAATGATGCTGAAGATAAAATCTGAATCTACTCTCTTGTGGGTGTAGCTCTGAAGACACCGCTAAGAACAAAGGAAGAAGAGGAAAAGAAGTTGGGGTAGCAATAAGCTGGAAGCAGAGTTTATAAGTGATTATACACATTATTTCTCTGTTTTGCCTCATCTGGTGTGATGACTGAGGTGGGTGTGATGAGCTCTGGATATGAAACTGGCAACTCCAGCCCATGAGCAAACCTGACACTTAACAAGATTGAAGAAAGTGGGGAGAGGGGAAAGCAAGAAACTGGATTGTCTGTCTTATCTACCCACCTGCCTGCAGAACAGCTCATCAGGGCAAGAACTGCTAGTGCAGTCACCTATTTTATAGGAAGCATTATGAATTTAGCCAAGGGTTTTCCAGCAGCGCCTAGCTGTCATTAAGCACTTGCCAAGTAAAATTTCCCTGGAATTTTAAGGAGAGTAATTTAGCCTGCTGACAAAATAAACATAAATACTAACCATTTCAAAACAAATGTGATAGAAAATGGTTTAGGGTTTGGTTTGGTTTGGGTTTCTTCCCCACTTTAAACCTTGCTGGCACATTTCAAATAGATTATAAATCCATTATTTTATGACTTGATAGAGTGTGTTGAAACATGTACTTCAGGAATGGTTAAGTCTTTTCTTTGATTGATGCCTTATAAAGTTTGAAACAATTTTTAAAAGTATACATCATCATCAAATATATATATATTTGATATATTTGATATATTTGATATATTTGATATATATATATACATCAAATATAACATCATTGCAAGACATTTTAGTGTGATGACTTAGGGGGTTTGATTTGTCAGGAAAGGATTACTGGCATTGAAAATTTGCACACCATACTGAAGGATGAAAAAATTAAGCATAATATGAATTAGTTATATCCTCAAAGTGCACTCATGATAGGGTTTAAAGTAAACTTAGTATTACAACAGTTTAAAAGTCCTAGAGACAGCCATCTATAGAAAATGTGTAGAATATGGTCAGTAATTTCAAGACTCTTGTCAACAAACTGAGCATTAATCATACATGAAGTCTGGGTTGCTCCTGTGTGTACTTTAAATTTAAGAACATGCTGATGTGCACTGTTCAGTTGAGGAGTCTGACCTATCAGTGTTCCCATATAGAGCAATTATTTCATGCAGGCAGATTACCCGACAAAACTTCTTGGAATATAACAATTTTTAAGCCTTACCACGTTGAAGGATATTTTGGACTACATGCCAGTATATATTTGGTGGCACTTTTACATGTATAATCATTGAGAATCTTACAGCTTTAACTGAATTTTGAAGATTTTTTTTTTTTAATCTAAAAAATCTGCAGTCCTCCACTGAAAACTACTATTCCTGGAGCTGTTAATGTAGAACATAGCAGAACTTTTTTTCTTAGGAAGAAATTGAGGAGCAGTTATTAATTCTGTTTTGGTTACTGATTGCTTCTCAAGGAAATTATTTTTGAAACACACCTGTCTATCCTTATCCAAAGCTTGTTGGAGAAAATAGACAACCACCCATTGATCTCCTCCATTTTATAATCTTGTCTTCAGTGTTGAATTGCTTAATCAAGAAGTTTTCTCTTTTAGATAGGGGTAAATTAAAAACAAAACAAAACAAAACAACAAACTTGGCAGGAGAGCTGCTTGATATCTGACATTTTGAATTCCTACGGGAAAACAGGCACATATAAATTATGTGTAATATTTGACTTCCAGTATCATTCTTCAGTGAATATTCAGAATAGAAATGTATGTTTTCAGATTAAAATGTTACCTGTGAGGTATACATACTGGTTGTTAAGGTAACAGAAGAAGGAACCAGCAAAAGTTTTCATCTAAGCCTAGTTCTCATTGAACTCAACACATTTTGGCTGACTAGAGAGTTCAGCAGCTGAAAACTGGAAAGAACATAGCAAAAGGTCAAATACAGAGAAGTGTTAATCCTTTGGAGAAAAGAGTTGATGAGTCTGCTCAAGTTATTGAACCACTTCTTCAACCACAACATAATGATATACTCTTCATGTCCCCCTACGCGAGTCTTGTACATTAAAAAGAGAGAGACAAAGTTGTAACTCACAAAGTACAATAGAGGATAGGAGAGGTAGAGACACAGCAGAGCATCTCAGAGCTTACAGCCTGGTAAACAGGTGTAGAGTTGAGCTTCTAAAGGTAACAGCAGCTCACATGTTTGGAAGGAAGCCTAGAAGTTTGCAAACCAGACTGAAAGATAATTCAACCATAACTGGTTTTTCTGGGAGAGAATTAAATTTCTTCATAGTAGCTTGTCTGGTCCTCTGCTGTGGATTCGTGACCAAAACAGTGCTGATAACACAGAGAGGGATGTCTTAGCTATTGCTGAGCAGTGCGTGCACAGAGTCA
>JANZLQ010000007.1:2955047-2986281 GCA_026212715.1 Elanus axillaris
GGACACAGCCGGGAGAGCTGACCCCAACTGACCCAAGGGATATCCCAGACCATGTGATGTCCTGATCAGCAATAAAAGCTGGGGGAAAGAAGGAGGAAGGGGGGGACATTTGCAGTTATGGCATTTGTCTTCCCAAGTAACCATTATGCATGATGGAGCCCTGCTTTCCTGGAGATGGCTAAACACCCGCCTGCCCATGGGAAGTGGTGAATGAATTCCTTGTTTCGCTTTGCTTGCACGCACGGCTTTTGCTTTACCTATTAAACTGTCCTTATCTCAACCCATGAGTTTTTGCACTTTTACCCTTCCAATTGTCTCCCCCGTCCCAACAGGGGAGAGTGAGCAAGCTGCTGTGTGGTGCTGAGCTGCCCACTGAGGTTAAACCATGACAATACGGCAAAGCTTGGCAAGTCTAATGTGCAGGAGGCAAGCAAGTGAAGTCTTGATCTGCTCTGGAAATGAGACTCACTAACAGGTTTATACAGGCTGCAGCCACACAGACAAGCTAACTTTTTCTCACAGATATACAAGGGTGCACATGACATAGCTGCTTCTCTGCAACAAAGCTCTTTCTAAACAGGGTCTGATATTTAAATGAACAAACCTTTTGGATCTCAAGGTAGCATAAAGAGGCTGTATGAATGTTTGCATGGCTAAAGAGAATACCACCGTGGCCCTAAGGGCACCGAGAGCCTTAACTGCCCTGAGTAACTTCATCTGGGGGTCTCCACTCCACGCCGTCTGTGCAAGGGCCTAGGAGTCCTGCTTAAGCTTGGTCCCAAAGCCTCGCCTGAGCTCACCGTAAGGGAGCAGCAGGAACGGGGGCTGCCCTACACGGCAGGGATGGGACAGGGTGCAGGGTGGCTCGTCATGGACAGGGACCTTGCCAATCGGCAGGGTAGGCACTCACGGGATCCTGCCAGCCCAGGGACAACCAGAACAGCTCAAGGGGACAAGGGTGGCCTTGGTCACTCCATCAGGGGACTGGGGTTAGGGCTGGGCACGGGCGCTCAGTGGGGTCAGGTGGGGCTGCTCAGGGCAGAGAAAGCTGTTCCGTGCCCTCAGAAATAGAGGGGCTCAGCTGCATATTGCTTCTTTTCTCTGCAAATGGTTTCTCCAATTAACTACTTTTACTGTCTAAAAGTCACATACAAGATGTATTCTCATCTTCGCGATGAGTATTGTCCCATCAGAGGTGACTGCTCTCCGTGCAGCCTAATGATTGCAGTACAGAGAAAAGGGCATAAGAGCAGCTAACCAACTCATGTAACCGTAAAAAACATGTTAGTAAAGTTTGATTTTATCATCTCCCTTTTATATGTGTTCAAAACCATATCCTATCTCACAACTAGTCTTGATGCCACCAAAGTCAGCTGAAATTCAAAGAGGGAGGTATGCACTTTAAAGTTAGGACATCATAATGTAATGATACAATGTATAGACTTGATAATTTTATGGAGTAAAAAAAGTGAAAATCTCTGTGAAACAGTATTTAAATAGTGTTCATTCTGCAGGAAACTAAAAACAAAAGGAGAAATTGCACATTGAGAGGGACTAAGACTTTCTTTACACTGAATTTATAATTTGAGCCAGAGCAATCCGAAGGCATATTATCACACTAACTTTATCACTGCTCTAAGCCAAACGTCCCATTTATTGTGCATACAGAAGACTGATCACAGCCCAGGTTAAGCAGACTAGGGTTAGAGCAGAACCTGACGAAATCAAACGAATAATGAAAATAATGGTAACACAAGCCTGCCACCAATCACTGTAATTTATTTTATATAAAAATATATTTAATTGATGCTTCCCTCACATCCATGTCTATAATACCCCTATTCCCCATCCAGTCCTAGAAGAATAACCACACTTTAATTTTTAATGGTTTTCCATATGTTATGAAGGGCAAGAGTTCAAAAATCCAGTGGAAACGTGCTACTGAAACAGAGTGGCTTGTACTTCTGAAGTTCCCCCTGCTTCTTCTCTTTGAATAAAGAGATGGCTCATTCCTCTTTTACCAACATAAAGGTCACCGTACAAAGCAGAGGAAAAAAAAAATTGAAATGTAACTTTATTTGACCACCTCCCAGCCTTTCCACCAGTTTGCCAGTGGCCCCAAGAAGGAGATCCCGTGCTCAGGCTAGGGGAGCCGTGGTGCACCGCCAGCCCACACCTGATCCGGACAACACTGAGGCTGAATGCTGGGGCAGAGGAAAGGGAGTATACACAGAGTCTGTGTATTAACCAAATTTATTACACGCCTGCCACTGTGGGTTATTCAATGTGATAATGCACTTTCAGTCACGAGTTCCCATGTTCTTTTATATACCCTATGATGCCTTTCTGAGTGGCTGTAGGAAGGCTGCTGCTTTAGATATGCATATTTTGTTGCACAGCAACACCTATAAACCCAAAGTACAGCTATCTTTTCTGTCTCACAAATGTATCAGTTAGGACTGATTGAAACTCAGCAAATGTAGCTGGCAGTGGCAAACTAACAGTGAGGCAGAACATGTAGAAATCGAAATGGGGCTTATAGGGAAAATTTTATTATTGCAAAGGGTGATCATAGCTCACACACAATTGTAAACAAGCATCTTAGGCCCTGACCTGCCACATGACAGTAAAATACACTGCTCAGTTTAAGCAGTTTGAAAAGCCAGGAATAAGCTGTCATCATTTCATTTTACTGTGCCTCGTAAATTTGTCAAACCTGTATTTCCCAGCAGACCACACAACCCATTTTATAGAACCATAGAGTTTCCCAGGGAGCCGGGCACAGCCTGCCCTGCCCTGCTCTGCTGTATTTTCTTTGGGTTTTCACCAGCAATGCACGTCATTGACAGTGAGTCCTTTTAAAATAAGTTAATCCACTGAAATCCCCCTCCCAGTAGTTGGAAACACCCCTGGTTAACAGCCCCAGTTACTGGCAAGGCTTGTGCTGGACTGCAACACGCACTGATGTTTTTTCCCCTGCTACCTCCAGTCTGCTCCTCTCAGTACAGACTCTGCTCTGCACTGTGTTAGCAGTTTGTTGCATCCATATTAAAGACTAGAATGCCTGAATTCTCCATCATTATACTCCAAATCCATGAACAAAAAAGGGAACACACCTTTTGTGTAAAACCAGGAACTTACTTTTAGTTTAGTTAAGCTCTAAGCTATTTAATCAAATAACTATTTTTTAGTCCAGTTACAATGATACTTACAAAGTTTAAATGAAATACAGGTAAAAATGACATATACACAAACTTCCTAGAACCTACCACTTTCTCTGGTACTGTGCTCAGCCTTGCCCTGCTCCTCTGGGTATGAAGGTTGATGGCTTCAGGCCATGGGCAGGGAGTTACAGCACAGTCAGCACCTCCTCTCTGGGAGGAGTGGGATGTTGGTTCTTCTTTCTCAACCCAGGACACATAACTGGTGTCACTTTTATGTTTGGTAAAAGCATCTACACTCTGCTCTTTCTCCCTTGGTCTGTGATACCACATTACAGCCACATTTGTGTGTTTAGCGTACGTTATGTACCAACTCTTTGTTCTCTTCCTTACCACTAGAACTGGCTTTACCCAGCTGCCAAGGTTGCTTTCCTTTGACAACCTATTTATAATCCATTCATAACAATTGACCAGTGCTGAGCTGTTCATAGTCATGGGTCCGCTGATATGATCCTTTGCCTGTGCTTTAAAGCTCCTGCTTTGATCCCATGCCTGTGGTCCTCTGCAATGCATTTTATCTGAGGGTTATAGGTAATTTATTCTACACATAACTGCTTGCTATTCCTATGTGTTAAGTAGAGATAACAGTACGCATTATGTCACACAATTCTACAAAGCTAAGCAAACACTAAAACAAGGTCAGTAATAGTTACCTGGTCATTAGCTAATTACTGTTACAATGAAAACAGGTTAAAATAAAGCTTCAAGGAAACACAAACAAGTGCAGACCTTTAAGAATGCTTTTTGGTAGATACAGAGAAATGAAGAGACTCATCTAGTTTATTGCCCTTCCTCTGAATGGAAAAAAAGAGCTACAGGATATAGAAATAATCAGTCTCCAAAAGGCTCAGAGCTCTGGCATTCCCCAGAAGTGGAAAGACACTTGCACATGCCGTAGGATGAGATGAAGAAAGAAATTCTGCACATGTAGAAAGAGCAGGAGAGGATTTCTCTCTCTATTAAAATTAGATTGGAAGAGCTTAAAACCATGTAGAAAAGTTACAGGGCTTTTCTCACCTGGGATGTTCACTGCAATACAGTATGTGAAGTCCAGGTACCCCCCTCCCAGGCCAAGAAGCAGCTGGTTAAATTAGTGGCTGCTCTGTTGTTTCTAGGTCTCAGAAAGATCCTGGTGCTTATGGCCCAACAACGTGACTTGCAATGAAACCCCAGGGCTTTCTGTAATAGATTTTTCCTGTTCCCTCTAGAAAGGGAAATGGTGGGTTAAGGTTTATTCTTGAAGGGAAGGTCAGGCCTTGCTCACTCCGAATTCTTCCAGTGATCCAGTACAAAACCGGTTCACGCTGGGCACTCCAAGAGGTTGTGGTCCCAAAGCCCCTTTGCTGCTGCTGTGCCAAGTTTGAACAGTGGAGTTTTTCGATGCTTGGAAAATGTCTTTCCCTGTTGTTTTTTGGTGTCTGAATTTTACATAGAGGGCTGAGCAAATCTCAGTGCCTTCCTGGCAAGGCTCAAAGAGGCTGCCTCATCTTTTCATAAGCATTTAAAGGCACTCCAGAAAATAGATCAGACAGGCCTATATTGCTGTACCTCCTGTAGGAACAATGTGCTAGGTGTTATACTGCGGTCTTACATTCTTCAATTCCTAAAAGACCTAGCAGCAGGTCCTACCTTTCAGCTACACGTGATAAAACACATCAGGTTCAATGCATTGCCATTCTAGCTCTGTAGCAGAGCTGACAGAAGAGAGCAAAAGGGTTTCACAGAAAGCTTTGAAATTTAAAATCCTTAGCTTACAAAGTGGAGCATTTTTACATTCATTATTTTGTTTTGTTTTGTTTTGTTCTGTTTTGTGAGGGATTTATATTTTGAAACCTTTTTCTCAGTTATTCATTTTGTTTCTCTTCCTTTTATTTCCCTTTCATCTTTTCACCACGGGTGACTGGCATGGTGATGAAAAACACGCTTTATTAATCTGGGAATTTTCTAACAACAACAGGCCCCCAAACATTTTGATGAAATAAGATTTTATTATTATTTCTATTTTTTTTACGAAATAAACCTCTCCTGTAGATTTACTGGCATGCTCCTGGGGTTTCAATCTGAAATGAGAACAAACCAATGAAGCCAGGGTAAGAAATAAGAAATCATGCTTAGACACTTGGTACAAGATTTTCCAGCTCTTCCATTTGAAATCAGTTGCCGGTGGCCATTACTGCTTGTCTTTGCCTCCTTTGACCCTCTCTTAACCTCCAGTTTTCCTCTTACCGATACAGCTAAGAAAGAGAGACCTTTCAAATCCAAGCACTCATGTGGCACATACTGTGTCATGGCTACTATACATGAGCATACATACATATATTTAGGTTTAGTACTCACTCCCCAAACTCATTATTTTCTAAATTAGGCTCCTTCAGGCTCCAGTCCAACACTAAACACCCAGCTGCAGCAACTATTGCATAACACATTAGTCAACCCTCCTTCGCTTTTTGGTTCCAAGGGAAAAATTAGTCACTACAACAAATCTACAAATGCTCAAATTGGAGATTGCACACAGAAGTTCCTGTTGCCTTCCTTTTGGTTTTCTCCCAGGGCATGTCAAGACTGCTAACTAATTTTCTAGGAATAGAATTGATCGCATGGGTCAGAGAAAAGTCTCTCAAATTTATTTTCCATACGATGGGGAAAGCTTGTCTGTAAGTAGCAGAGGGCTCACTCCTAGAGCTTGGAACAACATCCTTCTGTTGCAGTATCAGAGAACTTTGAGAAGCCTTCAATATAGATAATTTTCACATATTATGAGGGTTTCCAGGAAAACAAAGTGTGGCCCCATATAGTAGCAATCCACACAGTAGCAGAACGTAAATTTTTAAGTCAGGGTGGAAAGGATAGTTTTGAAACTCTTGTGTCAAAGGCTACAACGAAGAGTAAATTTCAGCTGGTTTGGAATATCTTTTCTGACAAATCCAGGGCTTTCCCCATGGCTATACACCATATTCTGACCGGAAAATTAAAATACAACATCACTGGGCACATCTGGAGGTAATTTGGCCTACCTTCAAATGCCAAATCTTAAGGAACATAGATCCCCAAGTATCTTTATAAGTAGAGGAAAAGGGAAAACAACACGATAAAGCAAATTCTATAAAAGAAACTGAGCACATTGAATCAAAATCAATGTTGGAAATTGGCTCCAGCCAGTCATTGCAAATCAAATTAATCTCTTGTATAGGCATTCTGCATCCTCAGCTCTTCTACCAAGATTATTCATATAAAAACCTGCTTACAGATCCAGCTAGACAAAACATTTCTCTGCCACAGGACTGCTCCACTCTAGATACAGCTACTTTTGCAGATCCCCATGTGATGTGCGGCTAACTGGTTCAGTTCTGGGACTCATCTTACCCCTGAGTTACATCTAAATGAAATTAAGATACTACCTACCATATCCTGACCCAACAGACTTCAAGCCACAGAGATTCCAGTTGGGAAACACCAGGCGAATCAAGTTGCTTTCCCTGTTGAACTAGAACATCACTATCAAACCAAAGATCACTACAAAAACTAGAGACTGACACATTTATTCCTGTGCAATTCATACACCCACCCTATGAAGAGCAACAAGCTCTAGTCATGTATCCAACTAAACCTGGACAAATTTCAAGCACAGCAGCAAAAATCAGAAGACAGAATTATGAATAAACTTAGATTTAAATTTATGTATACTGAAATGTCTACAGCTGTATTATCACCTTCCCTTTTAGGTTTCTATCCCACTAAGCCTTTTCAAATGCCCCAGGCAGAATTTGGCACCAGACCATAGCTGATGCGTAATAGAAGAACTTCATAGCTATCTGTGCACTACCAGCTGCAACACTGGGGCCTCGGTGCTGAAAAATGGAAACAGCAATTCTGTGCATAAAATGATGAAAATGAAATTGACCCATAGGTGCCGCAGATGAGAAAAAATCAGAAAAATAAAACATCATGAGCAGAACACCTGTGTTCTTAGGAAATCACATGCAAACTTTTAATAGTGGATTTTTATCTTGATTGTATGCATTAAGACTTGCTCTTTGCATATCTTGTACAATGTTCCTTCTGCTTAAAAAAACCACAAATGGCTTCTCACTGTCCCTTAAAGGAGCTGTGACTCTCACTCCAGACTGAGCTGCTCAGGGCAGGGAAAAAAATCTGTTTTCCCATGAAATACATATCTACAAGAAAAGAGATAAAAGAGTGTTGTGGTAAAAACCCAAGTCTGTATATTTGCCATGGAAACAGCAGTTATAAGAAACACAGTGATGGGAGGAATGTCAACTGTCACTTCAGTCTGATTTTTCCAGCATGCAGACGCAGCTAACTGTAGGCTGGTCCTTATGCAGCTTGATAGACTCACCAGTTTTATTAGCTTGATAATTATGGGTCATGTATGGCTGGTACTTTTGAAATGTCCTAGGTATCCTTTACTATATTGGAAATGGAAAGGAGAAAGCAAGGGTGGAAAGGGCTCTCACCTCATTCTGGGGACTCACCTCATTTTTGTGAGGCCAGCAGTAGCCCTGACACATATTTCATGAACCCATTTGCCTGTTCCTTTACATCCTGGTACAGGCACACAGTATAAGGAAGGAGAGAAACTTCTTTGGAGAGCCCCTGGAGACAAAGCAGTGCAGGCCTTATTCTGGTGTTCTACTTTTGGAAGTTTTTTGTTTCATCCGTATCAGGAACAGCTTGACATTAAAAGCACCTCCAATCTCTAAGAAAGCTTAATTGAAGTTGCAAATCCAAATTTTAGCACAAGGTTCCCTTTCCAGAACTATCACTACTTCTATAATTGTCATCTCTCTGTTCTTTGCCTCTTATTAGTTTCCTTTCTTTTTGATGACCTGTTCCTCTTCAGTTGCCTCTCTCTCCCTTCATTATTCCCTTCTTTTTGCTACCAAAGTTGTAGTGGAAGCATCCCCATCTCCCTTCTCCTCCCGACTGATGAGAACAAAACCCCACCCAAACCAAGCAACCATTTTTGCCAAAGGAAAGAGACGCACATGCTGAATGCTGTCTGTTAGCACTAGACTGCAAAACAGAGATGACTCAGACTCTGCAGGAATTAGCAGCACTTGATGACCTTCCCATAATAAGAATGCCAAGGGGCTTGACTGCTTCCAGAGTTCAAGTAAATGCTGCTTTCCCACTCACTTGCAGCACTGCTGTTCAGGAGGATTGATCACTCCTTGTGGAGCCACATTCAGCTGTGAGAAAGCAGCCCAGCACCGATATGAATGTGTGCTACCAATAGAGGAAATTTTTACTGCTCTGATCTTTTGTCACAGCCCTGGCTTCCTTCTAGTTTCCACAGAATATTATTGATTGATGTACTAGGGAATGAGCTAGCATGGGAGCTTTTCAGTGCTTATCTCTAGCAGCACCAGTTTGTTTTTCACAGGGTGTTGCTAACGAAGCTTTGCCAGTAGCAGATATGCGTGGGAATTTCACACTATCAGACAGACGAAAAGTGCATCCAGGAAGTTTCTATGCTTCAGAGATGATTATGTAGTCCCCGGCTTGCCACATTCTCCTGAAGGTAAAGCCTTGACTCCTGGGGCTAGCCAAGATTTTCTTGGTGTTGGATTTAAAGGCTATATAAGTAACTGTTGCTTTCCTAAGTCTTTTGCTGATTTCTTGGCTCTTGGGAATGGTCTGGTCTCCAGAATAAGTGTGAGCATTCCCTAGGCTAAACTGTCTTTTAGGACCATCCACTAGAGGCTGCTAAAAGAGGCTGCAATGCTTACGAAAGATCAGTGCCTCCATCACACTTGGGAGGCAGTACAGGGATGGAAATGGCCAAGGTTAGACCTCTGCACCAATGAATTATTTCTCTTGTTCTAGGAAAATCCTAGTGTTCTTTGCTATATTTGCATACCAAAACAATTTCTAGAAAGGAAATGCTGGGAACAGCTCATAGGTATTTTTTAAAAGTAACCCACACCATTGCCAGTTCCTGCTTACCTGATGTCAACTTTGCCCTAAGGATAACCTGAAGTTAGAGCAATGCAGAGAGCAATATCTCCTTCATCGGCTGCCACAGTTCCCACATAAAAGATGGTTTTGATACATAAATGTCTCTGAAGTCTAAAAACTTGCCCACAGGCAAAGGAAAATAATATATTGGAATATACTTTAAAATCACAGCTTTTACATGATACTTCAGCAAAGGTATACTCAAATACTGTAGGGTATTTTGTTTGCTTAGTGTCGTGGTTTAAGCCCAGCCAGCAACAAAGCACCACAAGGTCGCTCGCTCACTCCTCCCACCCTGGTGGGATGAGGAGGAGAAAATATAAAGAAACACTTGTGGATGAGCAAGGGAGTTCCCTCCACTTGAGAGGGAGCACTCACCAATTATGGTCATAGGCAAAACCCAGACTCAACCAAAATAAATTTAATTTACTACCAATCAAATCAAAACAAGGATAATGGGAAGTAAAACCAAATCTTAAAACAACTTCCCCCCAGCCCCTCCCTCCTTCCTGGCTCAACTCCACTCCCAGTTTTCTCTACCTCGTCCCCCCAGTGGCACAGCAGGACAGGGAATGGGGGTTGGAGTCAGTTCATCACACCTCGTCTCTGCTGCTCCTTCCTCCTCAGGGGCAGGACTCTTCACTCTTCCTCTGTTCCAGTGTGGGGTCCCTCCCATGGGAGACAGTTCTTCATGATCTTCTCCAGCGTGGGTCCTTTCCGTGGGCTGCAGTCCTCCAGTCACAGACCGCCCCAGCGTGGGCTTTCCCATGGAGTGGCGGCCATCTTGGGGGGCCTCCCCCTGCTCCGCTGTGGGCTCCTCTCTCCCCGGGCTGCAGGTGGGCATCTGCTCCCCCGCTGCCCTCCACGGGCTGGGGGGGGACAGCCCGACGTCTGCCCACGGGCTGCGGGGGCATCCCCTCCTCCGGCGCTCCTCCTCCCCTCCTTCCTCACTGACCTGGGGATCTCCATAGGGGTTCCTCTCACATTCCACTCCCCCACTCACTGCAGGTTCCCCTTCTTAAATCTGCTCTCCCAGAGGCACTACCGCCATCGCTGAGGGGCTCGGCCTGGGCCAGAGGTGGGTCTGACTTGGAGCCGGGGAAGCTTCTAGCAGCTTCTCACAGGAGCCGGCCCTGAGGCCTCTCCCCCACTACCAAACCCCCGCCACAGAACCCCAAAACACTTTGTTTGATCAAGAGTGATGGTGATGATAGAATATAACTCTCTGCCTTAGCTGGATCCAGATTGCAGCTGACTCACCAAACCCACTAAGAATTCATGCTGTAAACATGCAAACTTCACATACTGACCTTTAATCAGAAAATCCCTCTGCTGCTATCTCCTTTCTACACTAAGTAATGATTTTTCGTGTTACTACTCTTCTAAGCAAAATAAGATTCATAGGAGTTATTTTTTGAGGAACACAGTGGTCTGTATTATGCAATCAAAACAAACATAATGAAATCTTACTGATTTATTGAATCTTATTTTCAATGTAGAATTTGAACTTCCTGGATTGACTTTTATGGAGAAAATTCTTGTGTAAGTACACAATGGTTATAACCAGTAAAACATACTCACTTTGAGCATGATGGCATCTCTTCTATTGTGGGCTAATTCATGCTAACCAGCCATATACATTGGATACAAGCTGTTAACTTAAAAAAAAAGGAGGGGCAGGAATTCAGAATTGCTCAGAAGCCTTCAATATGCTTTTGGAGCTTGCAGGGGAAACTATGACAAGAACAAGAGACTTTCTCTTCCAATATAGAGGGGTATTAGAGCTGTTCATACAACTTGATGAGAATTTCTTGCATCATTGCAGAGTGACTACAGACGTGGTTTCTTCTTCCTGACCCTGATGTACCTATTTTCATGTCTTTAGTGCTGCCCTATCCCATCTGTATATGAGAGGAGAAAGCAAAGTGGCTTTTTCACTGGACCAGCTCAGCTGGTACCAAGAGGCACTGCAAGCAATATGAGAAATTACAAATGTGTTTTATCTGGGGCAAGGGAAAGCAAAATTCTCACAGCAGTAGGCACGCCAGTGGAATAAAGTGCTATTCAGTAACAACCTCCTCACACAGAAACTCTCGGTTTTTACCATATCACTTGTGACACTAGGTGCTAAGCAGGCATAGAGCCCATGGTCTGAGAAGCATTTTACAGCTGTTGTCGTAGCTGCCAGCACAGGTAGAGAAGATGATCTGGCTGTGCAGTCCTTGGCCTGGATGGTTCTGGCATGTCTAACCCCTGTGGATTTCGACTACTCTGACTAAGACGGGGAACAGCTTTACTACTGGTAAACCCCAAAGACTGAGGATGACAGAGAGCTGTAAGACAGACCATGGCTGTGTAGCAGAGGTGAGCTTATAGAAGGTAGTAAATAATCTGGAGAATCAACAATAGCTCTGCCAAAGTGGCTGTGCAGTCACTGCAGAAGAGAGCAAAACTGATGCTCCCTTTACAGTGCTTAGGGAGAGCTGAAAGTCCCTGAAGATGGTTCAAGTTATTCAGTGAGATGAGCAGGATTTGTCTGAAGTCACAGTCTTGAGTGTATGCCATTAGCAGATGTTAAATATAAAAGTGTTTCTAAAACCCCAGCCTTCGGTCAGCTTACTCAGGCTTCAGTAAAGTACTTGCCTTATCTGGAGAGCCACAGCTGTGACCCTGAAAATAAATACTGTTCTTCCACAGTACCAAACAGGGATAAGTCTTCTGTGAGCAGAAGGGTACTACTCTCTTATGTAATGTAGCCTGGTGATTTAAATGCCCCCCCAGGAGTGCAGTTGCATCTTCAGACTCCATTTCTGCCTCCCAGGAAATTGCTTCTTTTACCATCCTGTGTTCTCATGGGAGATGAGAGACTCTCCATTCTTCCTGCTGAATGTGCCAATATATCTATAAGTTAAGACTCATTGGGTCAAAGAATATGTGTACAACAGCAAGCACAAGTGTAGACTCCAGGATGGGCACTTAATATAGACTGCAAACTTGAGATCCAGCGTCTGCTCCAAGGTCAACTTTTAAATTTTACAATAAAAGCATTTTTACAACATGCAGGGATTTCACTAACACTGATACACAACTAATAAAAAAAATGTGGCACCTAGGGATTTATGTATAAGAAAGAAAGCAGCACGTTGAGTGGGAGTTTTCAGGATAATTTTGAACCTATTTCTACCTAAGTTTCACCAAATGCATCCAAGTGCTTATCTTTTCCTAGGTTCAATTTGCACTGAGACAAGCGGCACTTGAATGTGAACTAATGCTGAAATACAATCTATAATGGGCTTGGGATTCAGACCCAGCATGCAGCAATCTGCAAATGGATATCCTGAGTTTCTTACAGTCCCAAGATTGTTTTGCTAAATAAAACCAGCTTCAAACTATTTTATCTTTTAATCAACAGCCCAGACATGTACTAATAAAATCATATTAACATTAAATTTTCATTTTGGAGTATTCAGACAGGGAAATAAACACTGTTGTAATGAAATCTACCAACCACCAAAAGCCAGACTCTTCTACACTACTCTTCTTTGCACTGGTGGAAATCTGCAGTTGCCTCCCTGACTTTAGAGGCAGAATTAACACTTGCAGTTGAGTAACTCAAAGCAGAATCCAAGCTTCGTTTGTTATTAGGCACTCTGACTGTATAAATAAACATGGTATGCAGCTGCTGTGATTTTTCTTTTTTAAAGTCAGCTTGCATTTAATTTGCAAATATGGTCAATACTAATTTACCCCTCATTTTGTGTTGAGTTTTCTAAAAATATGGGATGACAAATGCTAATTCAGGTAATGGTATTAATTCAAAATCTCAAAGATAGAGCTCAAAAAGAGAAGTGCTCAAATGAAATAGATTATGTTAGGCTTTAAATGAGATTGTTCATCAGGCTGTCTCCTGTATCCTACATTCAAAGGGCATTTACAGATTTTCACTATGACTAAGAAAAAGAGAGGGGAAATAAAGTCTCCAAAAGGGAGCACAACTGCATTTCTTTTCTAACATGTTGTATCACAAAATCACATCTGTTTTTCTTGCACAGTAGAAGCCTACACTTCACCAAGACAATAAAACAGAAAAATAAAATCACAGCAAATGGAAAACCCAACCCTTCAGCATACCTGGAAGTGCAGACTATCACCTGGAAACTGAAAGCAAGGCACTGTTATCCAAATCTTTCAAAATAGGAACAGCCATCACAGAGATTTACTTGACTATAGTAAGAGCTAGTGTTTTATCCTCCATAGAGTCAGGGTTTTTAGGTTTGGGGTTTTTTTTTGAAGTATCTTCTGAAAAGAACTGCAAGTCATTTACCAGCTTTTCCATGGTGTCACTGTTAATCATGAAAGTTCCCTGGAATGAGGATTTTGCTTCTGGTTTTGAGAAAAGGTGATTCTCAAATAATATGAAGCATGCCCAGGAGAAGCTGTTCTGTTTCCAGATGTGTAAGGTTGCTGTCACAGATGCATTGTCCATAGTTCTTAGTGCAGCACTTGTGTCAGTGGCTAGAGGGGTTTTGAAAAGGTTGGCAATACCCTGTCAGTTCTATTTGGTTCTTGACAGGTCTATTCTCCTACTGCTTTGTCCCTACTTTAAAATTTCATGTTACATTGCTGTATGCAATTTCTTCAGCAATTATCTTTTCTCTTTCTTTTCCTTCAACACGAAACTAACTCCTTAGGCTCAGAGAGCTGGAGAATGGCAGTAGAAGAGGAAAGATTCCTTCTCCTCTTCCCTGACTGCACTATTCAACCTTGCAGCTACTAAGCATAATTTCATAGAGTAATGCAGCTTGGAAAGAACATCCAAAGGTCATCTGGTCCAAAACCCAACTCAAAGTAGTGCTTAGATCACATTGCTCAGGGTCCTGTCTAGTTGACTTTTTAATTTCTCCAGGCATGGAGATCCCACAACCTCTCTGTGTAACCTGCTGCAGTATTTGCCTGCCCTTCTGCTGTGAAAAGTTATCTTTACTCTTTATACTGAATATCCATCTCCCCAGATCTTTTCTGCATGTGAAGTTACCAATATTATGTTTAGGCTGCAATTAATATTGTTTTAGAATAATATTAATTGTAAAAGTATGCCATAAAAGGGAAGGAATGGACTCAGTGATTCAGCATATTCCTTTCAGTCTTGTTTATGGCTGGGATTCAGCCAGCAGATTTAGAGATAAGGATTTAGAAGTTCATAAATATGGATCTGCATGTGAACTAAGTGTTGAAACTCCAGTTACAGTCAATGGGGATCATGGATGGGATTCAGTTGCCCCTATGTAATCTTTTAACACCATTTGAAATGCCCTCAAGTATTCTGCCCCAGAAGGGCACATCTCCCATAGATCATGTGCCACCTGTGCAAGGCTCACACAGGGGTTTCTCATACCCTAGAGAATCTGAAATGACACCAGACACCTATGGGCAATGCTACAGAAATAGTTCATACGCATCGTTATATGAACTGTAGAAACAGAATGTGACATAAATGGCCAATGACCTACAGGTAAATGATTACACTTGAAGGCTTGTACAACAATGAATATAGTGTGAACATCTTCCTTATCATCTGCCCACTTTTGGCAGCAGTGTGCTTAAACATTCAAACAAAAAGAGAAGACACAGCAAACTTTCAGCTTTAAGTAGCACATCAGTTTTGCCAACTCTTTTTTCAATAACAAGGTCACAAGTACGAACCATCCAAAGGGCACATGTGACAAGTCACTTCTGTTCTCTGTACACGTACATGTGAAAGGAAAATTAGCTAATAATTTCAGTTTTTATCCCTCAGGATTACTTCACAGTACACATTTTTCCACATTTCTATTGTGCCATTAATCTTTATCCTGTGCCTTCTGCAGAAACTTCTTTTTTCCTCCCACAAAGGCTGCCAGGCTCCCGCTCTCCAAGGGGTCACAGGTTGCAGAGGAATCCACAGAAACAGGAAACCAGGCTTCCTCAGCCAGATTTGAAACACCAAAACCTGTTTCCTTTCTATAAAAATAAAGCCTGTCAGGGCATCCTCTGGGTAGGCTCACTGTACGTACAGCAGCTCAGGAGGAGGGAGAAGCTACAGGATTTCTTGCTTGGGAAATACATGTGAGATAACTTGTAGCATTCATAAGCCAGCAGAATGAAGGACATCATCTTCTTGCTGCTCCTATTGCACTTACAGAGTGGCAGCATTGGATTTAACACACCAGGAAAGCTTTGGACCACAGGCCAGCATAGTGAAAGCCAGACAAGACACTCAGACTTGATTCCATCTCCAACCTCAACTGTGGGGTCACCCCATTCTGAGATCCAAGCTGCCAAAGTGAGTGCCTCACAGGCACCTCCTTTTGTATCTTCAGGCAAGACTCTGGGAATGAAAGACGTGAAGAAAACCTCCAATCCTACAACCTCTACCCCTGCAAGCCAGTCAGATGGACACAGTGATGGTGACTCTGAGAAAAATAACACGGCAAGCGCATCTAGCAGCAAAGGGACATCTCTACAGAGCAATGCTAGAGAGGTACCTCCCCAGCAAGAGGTCACTACAAGCCAGGATACAGCTACAGGGAACAGATTTCTCAAGCAGTCATCCCACAGCACTGGTGTCACCAGCACCCAGAAGGATGGCAACTCCAAAGCATCCAGCTTTGAAACTACCAGGGGAAAGTAAGGAAAGCTACATATTTTTTCTTACCTCCTGTTGTGTTGCTTAGGAATGGTTATTTTCCTGTTCCCAGTGAAATAATTGGCAAAAGACCTAGTAATTTCAGTAAAATTGTTTTCTGGGCTTAAAGAAAACCATCTAAAACAAGCAAGGGACCAAACCTGCAGTATTTACTCAGTCAAAACCATGCATTCGTAACAGAGTAAATGCTGCAATATTTTATTCCTCAGGGTAGTTTTCTCAAAACCATCGGGAAAGTCATTATCATATATGGGTAGGAAAGGACTAGAATAGATGTCTCCCTGTTTTCTGCACAGTAAACTTTTGTTGATTCTTTTTCTTTCTTTTCTTGCGGGTAAAAGAAATTGCAAACGCACTTTTTTTCATTTGGAATCTATTAAAAAATGATGGTGTGTGTAGACTTCTCTGCTAAATTGAAAATACAAGCAAATAACTGTACAAAATGCATCAATGTCTGACAATTTGAAACACCTTATTCTGTGATAAGAGCTTAGGAAAATCGGTATTTGCAGGTGTATGTGCATTCAGAACTGTATAATTTATTACATAACAGCAATACATAATATAGTATATCAAATTGTACTGTCTAATTTTATAGCTCTGGAACACTCAGTTATATTCTTTGTTCCCCACTGTCTTCAATTCTCAATGGGGATGTTAATACTGACTTTGGAGATGTTACAAGGTTCACTTAATTGCTGATATATATTCAGATACTGGTAGAAAATGGAAGACACAAAGAACTGGTTGGTTTCCACAGTATTTATGGAGAGTGGGCTTTCAGAATATAGATTTCTTCTTTTGATAGTACCTGCCCAAATGTTAGCATCTAAAAGGAGGAAAAACTCTTTCACTTACATTCCCACAAAAGAGAATAAATCACCACTTAGAAATATTCCTACAATCATCTTGCTATGTGTGGCTGAGAACTAATGTTCCTTCAACTCAAAGAAAAGAGTCCCATTGACCTGAGTATGTTTTGGATCATGCATAAGTGAAATAATGCACAAAGACCAAAAGGAAAGGAGGTCTTTGCCTTCACTTGGAAAAGATACCCCATTAAGGAGCTGTGCTTCCCAGATAGCTTTCCTAGCATACTCCTTCAGTTGTGAATGTCATCTGTCTTGAGTTAACCTGACTTAAAGGGATTCTCTTTACATGTGAGACCTGATAACTGCATCTCCATTAAAACATGTCTTAACATATGCTAACCTTAGAGTCTTTAGCTTTCTCATCTTTTTTCAAGAATAGTATTCCAGTGAGATTAATCTTCAGAAAAATTCTGTGAATTAGCAGGTATCATTTCTACCTCTTACATATGCTGTAAATATAGGAAGCAAAAACTTCGTCTCTGGTGAACAACATCTCATATTTTATTTATCATAATGGGATATGGTTGCAACTGCAGAGAGGCAAAATAAGCAAATTTTGTATTGGCTAGCACCTTATTTCATGAATGGTTGAGGAGCAACCTGCTGTGCAACATACATAAAGGTCTTTTTTTTTTTTTTCTTTTTGAGTCAATTGAGCAAGTTAGTGATAAAGCTAGGATTCCATATCAAAGTTACAGGAATGTGTAACAGCATGAAACCCCAGCATAAAACAGAATGTTGAATCCCCACTCTCTTTCTCAAACTGCTGGGTTACATAGCCTGTCTCTAGCAAATGTCTACAATTCCAGGTGTAGCTTGATCCTTTTCACATTAATATTCCTGTGTTGTCTTCCTACTACATACAAGTGTTTTTACAATCAGCTCAAGTATTTTCAGCTTTTCTTCCAGTTTTGCCACTGACCTGGACTGTGACTTAAGTAAGTCACATCACTATTCTTAGTCCCTTTCCCTATGAATTAGACCTGGATGAATAATAAAGACACTTGTGACTCATTTTTTTTCAGTGAAGTCATGAAAAAATGCCAAGTCTAGTGTGCTCAATGTTACCGATCACCGCTGTGAAACACCTGGAAAGCTACTGCTAAGAAACTATGCATAGGAACACAAGCATTTTTATTTATTATGTACAGGTGTTATCCATTTCTAGCATATGTTTTCTTTTTAAAAAATTTTTGCATTTTTATTGCAAATAAAGTGAAAGATGCTGTAAAACTTCCAATAAAGACATACAGCTTTCTTCAAGGTTTACCCATTTAATGCCTGAGCACAGCATGAATGACTCAGTAGCAGATTTCATGGTTGTAAAGTGTACTACCTCTGAGGAAATTTGGAAAGCACAGTTTGCTTTTTGAATTTACTTTGAATTGAAGCAATTCTTTGATTGTAGTCTGTATTCCAACCTGAATTTCTGAGTGACCTTGTAGGAACTGCACGACTCTAATCCTTTATGGCAACCCATTGTGTTGACATATGTGCAGAGATGCTGATGTTAAGAGGCTCCATATAGAAGGAACAATAGAGAGAGGTCAGGGAGAGACAAGAGGAAGGAAAACAAAACAAGAATGAGCATTTGGGTTTTTAATATATTTAAAAATTTCAAAATAACAATACATATACTTTGTTGGAGAGTCTCCAGGACTCTCAGATTACCTACAAGGTACAATATGTGCCCATTGTACAAGCTTAATTCCCAAATACCGCTTTCTGAAGGAGGTCGTGTGCCTTACTGGCTTAATTACAAAGATAATTCCCTTGCTATCTCTACCCTAGATTACCTGAGGACAATATTATGTACACATATCACATGCATACTGGAACTAGATTAGAAAAAAGTTCTGGTTCATTCAATTTCTGCAAAATACCTGTTAAAATGTCAGAAGAGCATGATTTGGAAATATTTCATGGATTTTCAAAGTCTGAACCTAAAGAATATTTCTGACAGCCACCAAGTGTGGCAGGCAGGACATACCCAGGTATGGCAGCTAGCATCGCCTCAGCCCAAATCGCCACGCGCAACCGTGGTGATGCTGCAGTGCCACGATCGAGCTGGGAAGGCAAATCAGTGAGTCAGGATCAGGGCTGGCGATGGTGACCAGGGTGAGACAGAGCCCAGTGATCACTGGCAGGTCCACAGTGATGCAGCAAGGTCAAAGTCAGGCCAGGATGCCAGCATGCGGGTGCAATGTAGCCCTGGTGTGAACTTCAGTGGGGTTCCAGAGCCCACCGGCAGTGTGTATGGATGGAGACCCCAGGTCAGGCTGGTCAGGGTGAATATGACCCACAAGTGCCATCGGGGTCCTGACAAGCTTCCATTTAATTTTATTGAAAGAAATGCACTATTAGAACTGTCAGAATAAATTAATATTTTTTTCCTACTGAAACAGAACCATATGTCCCAAAGACCATGACTTTATTTTAAAAACTTGTCTCAGGTTGGCTTTTCAGATTCCAGCAGAACTTCTTGGGGCACAGATATACTGCAAGAGGCAGTCACCTGATGAGGAGCACAGTCAGTAGGGCTAAAGGCTCCAGATTCAAGATTCTGCTGTTAATAAGGCAAAGCTTGGCTTTGAGCCCCTCTCTATCACATCCTGATGTGGTATTTTAAGTGCTAAATATTGGGCATATCCTTATCTTTAAAACCACTAAACTCTTCCTCATGCTTCACTGGTATGAAAACGGAATGAAATCCTGTTCTATTGCAGTTAAATGGAACAATTGGACAGGTAACCTTAGAATAAGTACAGGAGGACATAATTTATAGATTCTGTAGCTACTTGCTCTCAAACCATTTAAGAAGAGCGGTTTCTCTGGTGAGGTGTCCCCCTTTCTGGGAGGGTCTAGGTCTACACCCAAGCTTTCAAAAGGATGAGGAAATGTCACAGGAAGCACACCTGGAATGGCCTGAGCTGAAGGAAAATTCCTTTCTTCACTCCCAGTAATGAATTTGACTTAAGCTCCAAAATGTAAGGCTTATGTCTCTACAAACAAATATGCATATTTTTTGTTTAAAAAAAATTTCTACCTGTCTTCAGATTTTCATGCTATCCATATCAATGGATAAAGAAATGCTGGAAAACTAGAGCTGTGCTTCAGCAGCAAAGAGAGTTTTTCCAAAGTTCAGTGACATTAAATGTGAGCATCAATTTGGTGTCAAGAAAATTGGTGATATATTCTTTTAAATTGAGTTCATGTGAGATACATCTTTTTTAGCCTGTGGAGAGAGGCAATTGCAGTATTTCACTGTATAAAGCAGCTTAAGTAACAGTGGTGCTATGGAGCATGTCTTAGGCGGATTCCTGAGACTAGCACACTCATCCCCCCATTCCGAACCCAGTTTTATTAATTACTATTCAAGGTAGCTCCTGAATACATGAGCTACTCATTCGGGCTGTAAATTAACCACACTGTCTCCACATTGTTGGATAGCTCTACATTACTCTTTTCTCTTAGTATGTGCATATTACACATTTTCCAATCATCATGAATCCACTGAGGGTCTTCATAGACTTCCCCTGCCATTACCTTGGGTAGTGGTGAGGTGACAGTATTCTATTACTAAGCACAGAAGGGTTTAAATAAAGTCAGCACCAGGGACAGATTTGCGTAGCTGTCACATGTGGTAGGAGTGCTGAAATATTTCATTCTCATGACCAGACCTCTGCATTTCTCCCTGGAAATTGCTTTTGCCTGTATCAGCCTGGAAGAATTTCTAGTGTACTGACAAATTAAAATGAATGGTTAAGCTCAGCAGATGGTTCAAATACACAAGACACATAGAAACCTGATTTAACTGCTAGTTAATGCAAGGTTCACAGTCTCTTTTGATCATGTCACCCTTTAATGGAACAGAGAGAACAATTCTTGAATCAATTTCTTAAGATTTTGCATCACTGTGCATTTACAATAAATAAAGTCATGCAAGGCTTAGGTTTCTGCCTCACTAGGTATATTCGCTATGACCTGGAAGGAGGAACCTCTTACACTGGTACTTAGGTTGCCTTGGTGTTGAAGTGTCAGAGGATGTTTGACAAGCAGTGCTTGCTTTGCCCTTGCAGTGTGGTATTCCAGCCATGCAGAAGACCTTTGCAATGAGCCCCTCTTGTCCAACAGCATCTTGAGTGTACTTCTGATGCTTGGCTGCAAGCCCACAATCTAGTTTTCCTACAAATGCTGAACGCACGGTTACTCCCATTGCAGTCCTAAAGACCAAAGCAAATTGTTCACCCAAGTGCTAGTATTCACTACCTTATTGCTATTTCATCCACAGAATAAATGGGGCAATAGGCATAATTATGTGGTTCCACAATGATGCATGTGGCATGGTACCAAGAAAATGTAACCATCCAAAGAGAATTTTAATGCAAGTATTTAGAGATTGGTGCTGCTTTCAGCTGAGGACAGAAGTAAAACAGTTAACAGGTGACCGAGACTGCTGGAGTGAAGTAGCAAAACACCTTACTGCATCATGCAGATTAGATACTACTGCATGCTGTACAGCACTACTGGTATAGGGCAAGAGCTGCACAAGGTCCATGCTATCCATAGGCTTTTAGTTTGTATCATCGCTATTATACCCCATGCATTGAGGACATCTTTTCCACCGCTGATGCTGCATGCGCAGAATGAATTAGAAGGTCTGTTTGCTCCAATGTGGTGGCCACTTTCCAAGTGGTTCCAGTTCCCGGGTGGGAAGGAGTCATTGTGGGAAATGGTTTACCCAGCTTGCACTACTACATCCCAGAGACCCTGTAGGAAGTTTTGTCTTTCAGGGAGAGAAGAAATGGTAAACACACATCCATAAAATTCTGAAATGTAGGTGATGAAATAATAATTTCTGAAAAACAGACAAAAATTCAGGAAATAACAAAATCCAGTGTTCTGGTTTTATGAAACAGCCTTTCAGCAATGATGGCAAGGCAGAGTCATGACAGACTGTTTTCAGTAGCACAGGAAACGTAGCACTGGGGAAAAAAAAATCACATCTCCACCCAGGTTGCTTTTGATACACTCACAAAGTACTTATAACAGACAAAAAGCATCTTTTCCTCTTAGCCTTCTCAGAGTCTGGTTATTTAGTTTTTCTGGGATCAGATTCAGATAAAGCACTACTATACAGATGACTTCTGAAATTTTTTAATGAATATAATAAAGATTTCCGTTCAGCTCATTGCACTAACTACTGCATTAATGCTCATGCTTATCTTTACTCTTACTCTTTGTTTCATCTGCCATGGGAACAGTGAGGATTAGAAACAGACTGTTTTCCATCCCTACTAATGTCTATTCACCCCTCTGCATAGGTTAGGATTACTGTAACAAACTGGACACAGTGTTAGGATTTACCTCCCAACCACTGCAAACATTCGACTCTTCGCAGCATTTGATTTAAGGTACACCAGAAACATCTGCTCAAGTCTGCACAGAAAACATGCATTCTTACAAATCTGAATATAATCAACATTTTAGAAAACTGACAGGAATTCCTAGAATTGATGTGGCAAGGAAAAGGAGAGCAGCAAGGTGTCCCCATATGTTTTCCAAAGGCATTATCTACGTTGCCAGTTAGAGAATGCAAGTGTTTCAGAAGACAATTTTCCTGCCAAATCTCAAAGCATCTATTCTGTATTACACTCCTGGTAAGTAACACCATAGGTCATGCGGAAGAGCCTGGGGAAAAAAAATCACCTTGAATTTAATGGACTTTGGCTCAGATCCTTTTTTTCTGAAGACCCCCCTAAGAAATCAATCATTGACAGCATAAAGACACAGGTCTGCATGAGTTAAGTGGCAAATCAGGTACAAAGCACCTGGCAAGGCATTTAACCATTTAATGAAGCTAAATAAGAAAAGAGAAGCTGCCCAACACAACACTATAAACAGATTAAAGAACAACATTCACACCTCTAGAATTGGGATGGATCTTCTTTTTTAACATTTTCATTTTGTCATTTATAAAGGGGTGTTTTTTTGTCAGTATTTCTCAAAGTGGAGAAGCCATTAGTGACATACTACAATCTCCTCTCCTGTAGATTACAAAAGGACTAACAAACCACTGAAAACCAGCACCACTGAAGGTCATCTGAGAAGCACTTAGAGTAAACTAGACCAGAAGTAGCTTAATGAATTTTGTACTCTGGGTCAATTAGATGATGGAAAATAAATTTATATTCTAGAGGGGAAAATGCAGAATAAAGACCCTTTTAAAGAACAGTTTGTCTGGATTTTCAAATGTGTTTTACTGGATGATTCTCAAAGCAGATTAATGGATATCTTCTCAAAAGTCTGAATTCTATCTGTGGGAAAGTTTGATTATTTTGAAAGGCTCTGAACACAGAGACGGAGATAAGGTCTGGAAGAGTTGATTTGGCTCACACAGGACAACTTTTTAAATGCTTAAATAGGTTGGTGAGGTGCTAGATAGGTGGAAATTGTGAATAAATTTTTGCAGCACAAGGTAGGACACAGAATTGGCCACAACAGTAAATAAACACTTGGATGAGACAAAGAGGTTGTTCACAGTCCAAGGCTTCAGCACTGTACATACAAAAAAAGGAAATGAATGATGAGAGTAGTATTTGTGTTTTGTAATAGACAGGACAAAGTGTCAGGACCCTGAGTCCTGAAATAAAATAAATTAAACAAATGGTATGACTCCCCCACCTGATACTTCAGTGACAACAAGTCAGCTCTTTCTCACAGTTAAAAACATATCCTATAACATATTTTTCCATCACATACTGTATTATATTGTATATCAAATCCACTTTTCAGAGGCTGTCCAAGTTTCCATTCCAATCAGCATGTAAAACAGATTTCCCAATTTGATTTGTTTATGGTCAGTCCCTAGTGAGTACTGAATTTTTATTTCAGCTGAGATTCATACATTTGAGAGCAAAGGAAGCTAGGCAGTGAACATAAAAAAATTAACCAATTTTGGTTCAGATTTATAATTTCTCTTTGAAATAGAGCTTATATTTTTGAAAGATGACTGGTGTTCATTTGAAGATACAGAATTTACCATATCATTAGCATCCAAAAAGTGAGGGGTCTCTGCAGTCACTTAAGGGAGTTCAAAGGAAGCTGCTGAAACCAAAACCTGCTCTCCCATGCAATAGCAAAAAAAAATTTGTGAGGGTGCTTTCTATCCTTATAATCTAAGTGTTTACATTATGGCCACCAATGTTATCTCTCCTCATCCAAACTTCACAGGTTGTTTAAAGCAGACTGAAAATATATCACAGCAATGTACTTTTATACAACCTAAATTCAGGGCCTATACTCTGATTTTTGTGTAACAGTCTTTCAAACTGAAAAAGATCCTAGCTTTAAAAAAAAAAAAAAAGAAAAAAAAAGAAAATTTATTTCTTCCACACCATGTCCTTACATATTTTTATGTATGAATGCACTTAACCTACTGTATTCAGAAGAACAATCATATCACCCAAAGGAGATAGATATATAAGCAACGATCACAGGTTCACAGAACCACAGGATCATTTGGGTTGGCAAGGACCTCTGGATGTCACTAGTCCGACCTCCTGCTCACAGCAGGACCAGGTGTGAGATCAGACCAGGTTGCTTGGGGTCTGATCTAGTCAGGTACTGAGCTCCATGCTCTGGGCTGGTGATTGCACAACCTCTCTGGGCCAAGCTAGTGGGGAACAAGTTTCTCATACTTAGTCTGAACCTCTCTTGTTTAAATATGGGCCTGTTTTCTCTTGTTCTCCTGCCACGTACTGCTGGGAATAGCCTAGCTCCAACTTCCCAATAGCCTCCCTACTGTAGGGCCCAAGGGGCTGCTGTGAGGTGCCCTCATAGCCATCCCTTCCCCAGCCTGAACAAGACCCGATCCCTCGGCCTCTCCTCACAAG
Organism: Elanus axillaris; assembly: GCA_026212715.1. NCBI lineage: Eukaryota > Metazoa > Chordata > Aves > Accipitriformes > Accipitridae > Elanus > Elanus axillaris. The sequence continues at coordinate 2,979,700 of JANZLQ010000007.1, forward strand.
GCCTCTACTGGCTCCAGATGCTCGTAGCATCTTTCTACATCCCCTTTGCCAAGGTCTAAGGGACAATACAAAATGAAAACAGGTGTAGAATCGAGATTATTATTTCATAAACTTCTCTGTGAAATACGAATAAACTGTGTACAACGTGAATGAGGCACAACCACCAAGCTGTGCACGGCCTACGGCTCCAGCTCTGGGTCCTTTTGTATTTCTTCAGCAACGCAATAATCTCATTTTCATGATTCAGTGATGTTCAGCTGCACTGATTCAATAGCATTTCTATTAAAAGCCAGGTAATCTAATTTACTCATGGATAAAAATAACCCATTTTCAGGTATAATATGAAAGGGGCAGAACAAAAATCTATACCTTCTGTGGCCTGACGGCCACCAGTGTTCCTGCTTGGTGGCTTTAGGGCCACTCGCAAGGATCTGAGCTTACAAGCAAGCGGAAGCAACTGTGTGCAGGTATTATCTGGTAACTCTGTAGCTGGCAGTTTTTGTGAGGTTTTATTCTTTCTTCTTGGCAACCTACCCAAAGAGCAGTTTACTGTGGAAACGTGCAGTGGAATGTGAGTCCTTGCAGTCTCCTAAACTTCCACTCGCCCTCTCACCCTAAAGAAATTACAATTTTTCCTACGTTACTGTAAATTGTACTTCGCTTATCGGGGTATCCCAGCATCAAGAGGGCCGGTTCAAAGCCTGCTCAAGTTAAACGGAAACATTCCTGCCATAGGCCAGACAACTCCCCCAGCAAGCGGTCACAGCACTCCTTCTCTGGAGTTCAACAAATTTATTTGCTCCCTTCGCTGCCCTCCCTCCTGCAGGCCCTCTGCTCTCCCTAATCATCCCCTGGGAGCTCCGCAGGAGGCCATGCCGGCGAACCGTACCAAGCTGCACCCCAATTTACACGCCCGCCGGGCCAGACCCCCTCCGCGGGCCTGACGGGGGGTGGCTGTGGCGGGTCAGCGGCCTCACCAGCGCCGTGGAGCGGCAGCCGCGTTACCCGTCACCGCCATCTTCCCGCCGCTGCGGGTAACGGCCGCCACCTGCCGGCCCCGCCCGGCAGCGCCTCAGGCCGCCTCGCCTCACCTCACGCCGCTTCTCCGGGTGGGGGCGGGCGGCTCAGGGCGGGCAGCCGGGCCGCCAGCGAAGAGGTGGGACAGCAGAGCGTAAAAGCCCTGCTAATGGCCAATTAGGCGAGGGTTTTAAGAATGCTGGCAACACACCGGCGAGGCCAGGAGGAGTTCAAGGGCTCTTGAGCGGCTGCTGAATCGGGAGGCAGGGTCGTGCCTGAGAGCACGTGCTTCTGTAGCTACTTCAGACCAAGTGGGGTATTTTTCGTCATGCAAAGTCAAGTCCAGCTTCAGAAAGCTGCACAGTAAATTAAGAAACCGTATTTGGTGCTTAGGAAAGCTTAAGCAGGAGTAGGTAAGTACCGCCGAGAGGTTAACGGCTGTTTGTCCCCTAGGCGTGCACCCCCCAGGGCAGATTTCCACAGGCCGGGTGGTTTCATTCTGTGGACAGGGAAGTTGCTTTTTTTTTTTTTTTTTCAGGGAATCACATCCCTTTGAAGTTGCAAGATGTTGCCCAGTAATTCAGACTATATGTATAGGTACACCTCTGTATCACGAGGTTGATGTAAATTGCTGAGGGTGTCAGCTGAAGACAAGGCAACGCTACAGTAATCTGTTTTACGCTGTCAGAAATATGCTTTTTTTCCAGCTGAGGGAAACACAGGTATTATTGGTACGCACTCATGTAGACTGGGTGTTGGGCTTCTTGCCATGGACACAGCACAGGCAGTCCTTGCTCGCAATTGCCCCGAAGGTACTTCTGTTTCACTGTTATCTCTCTGCTGCATCCCTTCTATTTTCTGGCCAACGGTGGAAATGAAGAAATGCTTCATGGGAATGTTTTCTCTGTGGAAAAAGAAACGGGACCGGTATAAGCAGAAGAGAAGAAAACTTTTCCAAGAGGGTATTAACGGAAGATCTGAATAAGCTGTGTGGGACATGTAGGATCCCAAAAGCTAAAGACAGGCTTAAAGGCACCATCTGGGTCCCACTAATGCCCTGCCAGTTGTAGGTGCTTTGCTCCAGCCACGTGGGCAGGCTCCACGGCCTATTAGGTACTCAGGACTGAATTTGCAATGGCCACAAACCCCAGAGGACTCAGTGCTGCCAAGGCTGCAGAGGAGACATGCTTACTGGTTGCAAAAGAAACAAAAGCTGCTCTTCGTACTATGTCCTACTTCTCAGCTAGGGTCAAACCACACTTGATGCAGAGTTGGGGCAGCAGTATTTTGATTCAAGCTGGAAATACTGCTGGAAATATCACAAACAAAGAGGCTATTTCAAAGTCCTGAGGACTCGGAGGTACTCTCCCACACCTTGCTACCAGTGGGTTTTCCTGGCCAATACATGCAAGAGGAGGATGAAATCTGTCATATGGGCTTTATGCCAGTCGGGGTCTTGCACCACTCTCTCCAGGCTGGATTTCTGTTGTATGTTGCAAGGATTTTGTTTTGTTTTTAAATACAGCTTTCCTGATTTAAATCTGGTTCAATGCAAAAGAAACACCAGGCTCCTACGGCTCTCAACAAAACCTGCATGTTAGAAGCCTGTGTTGCTGCTCTGGAATATATTATTCCAGGTTTAAATAACAGGTTTAAAGTCCTGTTATGCAAATCAGTTGTCTTCTGTTCTGACTTTGCATTAACACAGCCTGTTGTAGTTCTTCCTCCACGCTTCATCTTCTATTTCCAAATCTACATTTTTTCAGACAATTTGATTTCAAAATTATATTTACATTCTTAACATCTCTTAATGAGCTTATTTCATTGGTTGCATAAACCTAATTATGAGTCACACCAGGGGCTCTTTTGCTGTGAATATTTCCTCCAATTTAGCCTGATCAAAGATTGTTGGGCCATGTGAGAACCACAGCTTCAGACATTGCACTCATGTAGCTTAAGAATGAGTTAAACATTTTAAATAGAAACAGTCTGCTCAAGTTGTGTTAAATTTTTGGTAGAGACCAGAGGCTGGGTTCAGACTATCTTTAAAAACAAAGAGCAGTCCTTAACTGATACATTTGGGATGTATTGTACCACGTTTTCCTTTGGAGGGCATCTCCAAATGGGCAAGTTGCAATAGCTGTTACCTTGAAGCTAGCCACTGTCAATAATAATGATAATTAGTGGATTTACATTATCAATTTTAAAAAGTAGATTTTATTTTTTTAACAGGACTCTTTGTATTCCAAGGTTTTAATGTATTTTACAACTGCTTTTTTTTGCCTGTTTTCGTTGTTTTATCTTTTCATTGACCACATTTGCTCAGATGTGAAATGGAATTCAATTACTAAAAATTATATCTGTCATGGTTTAACCCCAGCCAGCAACTAAACACCATGCAGGTGCTCACTCACCCCCCCCACCCCAGTGGGATGAGGGAGAAAATCAGGAAAAGAAGTAAAACTCGTGGGTTGAGATAAGAATAGTTCAATAGAAAAGAAGAAACTAATAATGGTAATGATGACATTAATAAAATGACAACAGTAATAATAAAAGGATTGGAATGTGCAACTGATGCACAGTGCAATTGCTCACCACCTGCCAATCGACACACAATTAGTCCCAGAGCGGTGATGCCCCACCCTGACTCGCCACAGTTTATTCCCTAGATGTGATGTTCTCATGGTCTGGAATACCCCGTTGGCCACTTTGGGTCAGCTGCCCTGGCTGTGTCCTGTGCCAACTTCTTGTGCCCTCCAGCCTTCTTGCTGGCTGGGCATGAGAAGCTGGAAAATCCTTGACTTGGTCTAAACACCAGTTAGCAAGAATTGAAAACATCAGTGTGTTATCAAGATTCTTCTCATGCTGAACCCAAAACACAGCACCCTACCAGCTACTAGGAAGACACTTAACTCTATCCCAACTGAAACCAGAACAATATCCCAACTGTGTGCACTGCAGAAAAGGTCGTCACTGACAGCACCACTATACGTCTTCTGATTAATCCTTTTCTCCGGTGAGCTGCCTGGTCTGCAGGCGAGGGAGCCATGAGCTCAAGTCCTAACTTCAATGCTAGCCAGAGTATTGTAGCCCAGATTTTAAAATCTGACTCCTGTATTTGGGTTCTTGATTTGCAGAGGTGGTAAGTTTAGCAGCCAGGTGCCCAAGGTGTTAGCTCTTCATTCCTCACTATCCAGACAGCTAATGTGCAACAGTAAAAGGGGTGTGAAACCACATAACAGCTTCAAGTGGCGCTATCACTTCAGATGCCTTCTGATCAGACTTTATATGCCATCAGTTAGTTGCTGAGAGTAATTCAGGAATTTAGATGTTTACATTCTCTCTACCAAGTTTAAATCATAAACAAATCATAAAGCAAACCCCCATGCTTAGTCAGAGCTCTTCCTGAATAGCCTACTGTCAGTCTGGCCCAATATCACTTTCTGCATCTGTTAAGAAATATTTAGTATCCCATTCATATGCTGAGAGATTGTTTTCTTTTTTTTTTTTTTTAATACCTGTGCTGCACGCCAGAGAAAAAAATACAATTTTCAATCTCGGGTAGGAATATGCAGAACCCTCGCTACAGCTGTGAAATGGAAGAGACCTCATACCTGTAGTGAGAAAGGATCTCAATGGTGTGCCCTGGGCACACTAACAAGCCTTGATAGCCCTAAGCAACATCATGCTTGAGCCTGTTCTTCTTATAAAGGTGCTTGTCTCTGTTAGCCTTCTTGGACCTAACTTGTTACCTAGTCTCTGCCTGATACTTGCTGGGCTGCTAATTGACCTGTTCCTGTGATCCTTCTGCTGCTTGCCTGTCTCTTGTGCTGTGGTACTGTATGCTATTGAGGTCAGTGCATAACCTGTGTAGTTGCCCTTCCCCTCCTGGCTCACCTTCTGTTAAGGAGAAGCCCTGCTCTTGATGCTCTCTGATGCTCAGCAAGGACACCCCATGGAAAAGCTGTTTTCCTGGTCGTGGTTGTAAGGGAGATAAGTGCCTTGCCACATCCTGCTCCTGCTGAACACTTGGCAAGAGGGGTTGCCTATCCTCCCTTGCTGCTGCAGAGGTGTGCTGGAATGGATGGAGCTACAAGCTCTTTCTGGCTAATTGTTGGAAATATTTAACTGTAATTATCATTATTTAGTTACTGCTGCTTGTCTCTGTGTAATACAGGAGCCTGTAAAGGACCCATATACCCCAACCAGAGGGGTGGTGTAAGTAACTTCATGATATCTCTGAAAAACTCAAAATTTTGACTTAAGTCTTCTTTTGATTCTGCCAACTTTATGTGTTTCAGACTTGCATGGAGGTGCTCCTGGCTTCCACAGAGGTTGTGAGAAGAGTACCTAATCTTTAAGCTTATAGTTGAGAGCCGAATTTAATTTTTTGTAAATATTTATTCATGGAGTCTCTAATTTATTCATACAAAGGCTATAGCTAGAGGAGACAGAACATAAAGGAAGCATCAAACAAAAGCACAGCCTTTTAATACCCAATTAAAAAGAAATATTATCCTAATGAAAAGTCTCATGGAAGTGGAGAGTGAGCAAGCAAAATCAGATCAAAGAGGCTCAATAAAACTGCATTTTTATATGAAACATATCATTCATCAATTAAACAATATGTGTTGTGTGAGTGAGCACCACGATATCATACTGACAGCAGAAATACTGAGAGGTTCAGTTTGTTGGTCTTACTTAACAGCTTACTTCCTAGCTTATCCTGCTGTTTTCTCAGGAATCATTTTCCAAGTAAGGCACTACTGAATTTAATGCGAGTGATCTCAGTAGACAAAAGCAATCACTTAAGGATAGATGCTGATACTATTTCGTGTTTTCTGCTGTTGTTCTTGTTTGAAGCAGAGTAAATATGCACTAATGCCAGTTAAGTAAATGGAACTAATCTGGTCTTAATTGTATTTCAATTTCCACCGCAAGGAGCCCATAGCAAGATACTGATTTCAGGACTCGCTGGGTAATGTAAATACAGATTTTCATACAGGGTTATGAAACACTAACAGAATTACTACAGCTGGAAGCAAAGGTTAGCAGCAAAACATGACCCAGGAAGATGAACTTTAAGTTCTCATACACAAATATTGGTATGGAAGTACTTGCAAGTTCACCAGCCCTACAGCTGAAACAGTGTCTTGTCACTAACTTGCCAAGTCAAAAATGAAATATGTTGCAGCATGGATAAGGGAATAATGTGTGACCCTGAGAAAGGCTGTGCTAAGTTTGGGGGGAGGGGGCTGGAAATGGCTGCTAGACCAAACAGACATTTGTTCCACTGGCAGAAATGCAATAATACTTTCTTCAGGATGCCTTCTGATCTGCAGCTGAGAGACTTACTGAGACAGAGATTATAGCTACAACTTTATGTTTAAAAAACCAACCAACCAAACCAACACCACCCTAAAGGCCTGCTCTTCCATGAAATTACTTAACTGATTTTTAAAATCCGTTTTGCCTTCCCAAATTTCCAAATCTGGCAAAATCTATGTTTGTAGAAACTGTACCCTAACACCCCGCCCCACCCCCGCCCCTTGCTTTTTTTTCCCT
>JANZLQ010000007.1:2986381-3003141 GCA_026212715.1 Elanus axillaris
TTTTTCCCCTTTAACTTTAAACCTGTTTTGTTTTGATGCCTCTTTGTCGTAACAAGACCAACTGAATAACTTTTATTCACTTTAGCCATAATTTCCAATCTGTCCTTCTCTTCTTCATCTTTTATTTGTATCTTTCTTTTCACCTCTTTTTAGGATGTAGGAATGAACCTGAATTCTGTATTCAAACTGTGGTCTAACCATAAACTCTTATGCAGCAACAAGGAGTTGATGTACTGAAACAGTGGTGGTTTCTGTTTGTTCTCTAGTCCTTCCCTAATAATTTCATGTATTTGGTTCACTAGTTTAGTTAATGCAAAATACTAAATTGGCATATTCAAAGAACTAATCACAATGGCTCCAAGATCTTTTTCCTGATGATAGTTAATTTAGGTAGTCATACTGTCTGTATAAGGCTGTCTTTATTTGTGCCTGAGTCCACATTAAAAGACTCTTTTCTGACACTAAATTAGTTAGAAATTCAGTATCACGAGATTTCTGCAATTTTTCAAGATCAGCTTTTGGTTTACTACACAAAATGATTTTGTAGAGCTCTGTATAACTGCCATCTCCCTATTCACCTGCTTCCCCCTCATTAATGAAGATAATGTCTATTACAGATTCATGGGGGATGCTGCTGATAAACTGTTTCTTGAGAAAGCTAACTAGTCTTTCACCCCTCTGATTTAATGCCATGTTAATCTGTATCAGGATCTATCCTCTTACTATGTGACAGATTGTTTCCCCCCTCCCCCCAATAGCTTTTGGTGAGTGACATTGCCAAAAGCCTCTGAAAATGACCCCTTTTTCTACCTGCTTCTGATTCAAAGACTGCCACTAGATTTCTGAGGCATGATTTCCCTGTTCAAATCTGTCTCAAGCCATCATTCAGTTTATAATTTGTACTTAATTCTGTTCTCTACTGTAGCTTCTACCAAGTCACCTGGTTTCAAAATCCAATTTAACAATTTGTGGTTTCTTGCGACCTCCTTAGAATTCTTTTTTAAAGAAAACAACAGCAAACCTGGCCTTGCCCTTGCCAGCTGCTACATCCTGTGCTGCAGTGATCAAGAGTCTGATCACTTTGTCTGTGACTTCCTTCTCGGTGTGGGTAGCCAGTGGCACAGGCAATTGTGGAGCTACGGCACGTTATCGCTGTGTGTGGCTCAAAGTGCACTGCAAAACACAGTCTACACGCACTCACAATATTGCTGGGGAAAGGGAGGAAGGGTAGAAATGTCTATCCATAAAGTGAAAGTTACAGGTGGTTAAAAACCTTACTAAACAATCCTTTGAATACTGGGTAAACAGTTTCTGTAGTCTGAAAGGTAAGTATATTTTAAGACCTGTCATTTCTGCAATCTAGAAGAGCTGCTTTGTACTCGGTATTCCACAAACATTTACAAGGAAGAATTTAGATTTGCAGTATAAATACATGTAGAGATGGAGAAATGATTGTCTGTTTTCTTTGTTGTTAATGGGTAGCTGAAGCAAAGCACAAAGACTAAGTAATTGCCCAAGACTACATTGGCAGTCTGCAAGAAACCAAACTTAATTTTCATAACTTAGTCCTACCCCTAAATTACAGGTTTAACTTTCCCCTTTAAGTATCATATATCTTCATATTATGGAAAATGTTATTTGTTTATTTAATTATATCTACCTTCTGTATCTTACAGAAACTGGTGTGCTTATGTCCATACTAGACTCTTACCTACAGTGGTAGTGGACAACCTGGAAACCTTCTCAACAGGCAGAGCGAAGCCTTGCACTTGGCATATTGGATCCTGTGCTCAGAGGTGTGTAGAACTAGGAAGAAGGAGTAATTGCAAGTACTTTAATTATCACCAGCTGCGTAATTAATACAACCATGACTTCAGAAATGAAAATGAAAACAGGAGGGAGCAGATTAGCATGTTTCCAGGTCTCATCTTCGCATGCCCCTATAGCAAGTGTAAAAGCTCATGACTTGTCCCTATAGCAAGTATAAAAATTCATGACTTGGCATGCTTGCACTCTGGCATCCTCTGATCAGTTCAAGGTCTTCAGGTAAGCCCATGGTATGCTGCCCTCTTCCAGAGTACAGCAAGGAAAGGTGCATGCACATGTACAAAGTTTTAAAGCACATGTGGGGAAGAAAATCCCTTCTGTGCAGTTTCCAAGTCTGTGCTTTGTTGGAGGAAAAGGCTTCCCTTGAGAGGCATAAATATTTTTGTTGTTATCTCTCTGCTGGTTGCTTATTTCTGGCACAGCTTTGGTCAGACAGTGAATGTAGAAAATTAATTGGCCTGGATACAACTTGTAAATGGCTCTGTTGAACATACTCAGATTGCTTTTTGTGGTTTGGGTGCCACATTGTATTCTCCAAACATTAGATTTCAGTAGTAACTGAAATTGGATTCTAATGCATGGGCCTGGAAAATGAACCAACAAAATAGAGGTTGCAACATATATTTTTCCCTGGGAAAAATTTCAAAAGCCTCTTACAAGTCAGTTTGACTGTTCTGAGAATTGTCCTCTAGGTGGTATGGCAGAACACGCTTAAAGCTTTGAGGTGAACCGGGAATAGAGTATCTTTAGGATTTGGTGACTGAAATATAGTCGATTGTAGTGCAAAAATGTGGAGTGGACCCTGTGGTTGAAATATTGCCAGGTTTTTTTCTAATTCAATCTAGAAGATTCATAACTCTGGTTTGGGTTTTTTGTTTGGGTTTTTTTTTGGTAGGAAAATTAGCTCCTTGAGCTGATCCTGTAAATAAGTCTCTACTATATACATTTTTGAGGCTTGTTTATGTGGAGAGTTATTTTTGAAATAGCTATTCCTGATTGACTCCTTTCCTGGACACTTCATTTTTATGAGTGCTTTCAGGAATGGATTATGCTAATGCAGAATAAGGTAGTTTTATCATAAAATAAGACCATCCATTCAGCAAAATACCTGCAAACTCTCTCGATTTCAGTTCACCTTAATCTTTGAGTTCTTGCTGCTGAAAAAGCCATTTCTCAGAGGCAAAGCTGGTTGGGGACATATGCAAAGCTCCTGCCAGCTGGTATGAATTTTAATATATATAATACATACCTTGTGAAGGGGTGACAAGATTAACTATAGTGTAAAACAAGGTGGCATTTTTTAATTCATTAGGAGGATATTTTTTGGTCTGACAGCCTTCGATTTTGTCCCCCTTTCTGGAATGATTTAGATGGGAATTGTGTGTCTAAAACAGCTCTATAACAATTATATCATTGTATTTTCTGAGATTTGAGGCATTCTTCATGTTAGTGTTTAGCACCTAGCAGAACTGTGCGATACTATTTTTATTCAAACTTTGTATTTAACATTAAAAGAGGCAAGTAGACTTGCTGTAGTTAGTTTCTTCTGTATGCCCTGCTGCAGTGTGTTCATTCTGAACTGACTTCTCTATGAAGTTAAGAATGCTAAAGGAAGTGATGGGGTAGCCAGGACATGCAGATGGTGTTGGACACAGAAACAAAATTGTTGCTGCCTCTGCAGTTACATACTGTAAGAGTAATAACTGAGGCATCACAATTATATAGCCATACCTTCCTTACATCAACATCCAGAATGGAAATTTTCATGCTTCATCAGAATAATGTTTGGATAATCTTGTTTCAAATAATCAGAATGGAAGGCTTCCAGTGTGCACTCAATATGAACCAAGGTGGCATAAATTCATTGTGAATCCTTTTTTTTCCACTGATTTTGAAGAAAACTTTATAATCTCAATTGTATTTTTGGCTCACTCTCTCCAGTTTAGTAGGTATTAATTGTAGTAACTTCCATAAAAGTTAGCAGTATTTGACGCCTGAATAAGATACTCAGGGAAGAAGTCTGACAGTGCTAGACATTGGGTTCCTTTAAAATCCATGTAGGTGATCTGAAGGCTGCAATATTAAAACTATGATTGCTATGGAAACACCAAACTGTAGTTAAGCTTCACTTTCAGTTTCAAGCAGTTAATTAAAATATACATTTGACATGTAAGATAATGTAATGTAGTTATACAGGTATCCTACAACTCCTGTTTGGTCACCTAAAATAGGTTTAAAATGTTCTTGTTTTGCAGGTCCCAGACAACAACACACCAAGCCTACAGAATCAAACATAAAATATTAACATCACTGGAGTGGAAGTGCTGTCCTGGGTACAGTGGGCAAAACTGCCAACCCAAAGGTGAGTAGAGTTGGAAAGATTTGAAACTATTCACTTTGGCAAAAGAAAACAATACAACCCTATTTGTGAGCAAACGGCTCTGCTGAAAATCAATACAGTCCTTCCTGTTAATTTAAAACCAGGAAAAATGCACAGTAAACTAAAATGCTTTGGGATGTTGACTCTTCTCCGCACATGAATTTCCAGAGTAGCTAAGCAGAATGTCCTTTCCTCTCTTCTACTCTAAATAAAACTCATAAAATCTTCAGCCTTGTTCCATTTTGCTAAAATACGGAGTTTGCATTCAGTATGTCTCTACTTTTGACCTTTTAGTTATTGAGTATTGCAGTGCTGGGGATATTAAATCCAGGTCCTCTATTGAATACTTGCTGTAAAATTCATCTACAGCACTGTGACTCTCTTGGTTTTCAGTTTCAGGCTCTAAGAATACATTTTAGACATGATAAAATAATGAATCAACTTTGTTTTCCTCTGAATTGAGTAGGACTTCTGTCGTTCACTCCAACAGTGACTGAATTTTACTAGGTATTACACATGATCCCTGTATAATTGTGCCTATTTTTAACAGAATAGAGTGTTTTACCTCTGCCCTGGTGATCAAACGTATGGCAACGTACTGTAGTTTAACATCTGTATGATAGCTATTTCTTTGCTGCTGGCCTTAAACAAGCAGCCCTTGAAAAATAAGATATGGCATCAGCATACATATTTTAAATGAATGAATATTACAAGAAAGGCCATTAGATGTGGTAGGGAATTCAATCAGCAGTGATAAAATAGAGGCTGTGATTAAAAATTAATGTAGAGGAATGAAGAGAAATCACTGTTATTCGCATTCAGGAGGGAAATTTCAATGCTGAAAAACCAGGACCTCAGCAGGCACAGAATTCTCTTCTGTGCAGCTGAGCGTGGAGTCAGATATTAACATGGGACACAGTCAGCAAGGCTGTCCAGTGAGCACGGATCAGATGTTTTAAAGGTTTGCTTTTTAAAAATGCAAACATTAGCAAAAATAGATTAGAAAATGCTTATTGAAGGGGGAGGCTACAGTTGATAAAATTGAAATGGCATCAAAACAACAGGGAAGCATTGACCAGGAAAAAAAGCTGTATAACTCAATTTGTAGTGGCATCTGTGTAAAGATAAGAATAAAGGAAAATGTTGTCAAGTGTTACAGGAGCGGGTTTGAAATTGCATCTCCTGGGTTCTATTTTCAAACCTCCTCTGGCTTGCTGAATAACTTGGGGAAGCCACTTATAATCTGCATACCCAAGTTTACCCATCTAGAAAATTGAGATGACACTTATCTCACAGGGGCACTGGGATATTTAATTAATTAATGCTTGTAGAAGTGCTTAAAGAGATTGGGATGAAAGGTGTTATGTCAGAAAGGCTCTTCTTCCCTGCTTCTGGAATCCTGCCTCCCACGAGGAGCAGACCACCAGCACAAGCCCTGCCTGTATTATTCAATTCCCATGAAGGGATGTCAGCTAATGAACCTGAACAGTTGGGAGCCAGACAGCCTTGTCTTCAGGCACTCCCTTTCTAAAACAGTGGGGGAGAGACATTGTAAGCTCTGACTGAGGCTCTCTAGAGCCACTGAGCCTTCCGCTTGGCCTCTCTGTGCTTGATCTGCTCAACAACAGAACTGTTATGGAAGGGTTTCTGTGCTAAGTGAACAAGGGTATTCTGTCAATATGTTTTAGATCCTGGGAAGGCACTGTTAGTGTGATGTGGGTTGCTTGTAGCAAATGCTAATTCAAAATGCCTTCTGGTTTAGCTTCTCTCTCAAACCAAGTGAAATCATACCTAACTATTTCAGTCTGATAGTCTAGGCAGGAAGAAACACTTGTCACCATCTGATACTTATTACTAGACATCTGTAAACCGTATTTGGTAGCCTCATTGTAACTGCTTGGTTACAGATGCTTCTCAAGGTAATGTAGTAGTGAGTGAGACAGAAGAACCTCTGGGAAGAGATGTGTTTGGATCACTATTTCTAACTTTACCTCCCATGTGGGAACACATGACCAAAATGGATAAGACCTGGATCCTAGTCCGGCAAGGACAACGCAATTTTACAACAAACTTTTTAAGAAGAGAAAAAGGTGGGCATTTCTTGCAAGTCTCATGAAACAGTGTGATATGGACAACTCAACAAATAAAACATCATTATTTTGATTTGGGAATATCAAATCCTAAACTGGGAGCAAAACTGCTAAAATGAAAAGACTTGTAAGTTCTGAGTCTCAAAGTTCATGACATCATTTTTATTAAACACTGCTTTATTTTAACTTTTCATCCTTAAGCTGGAGAAAACAATGTGCTTCTAGTAATGTCTGAGGGGAAGAAATCCCAGTTTGCTCATGCACATATGGTCCCTGAACACTGTATTATGTGTCAAAAATGATTTCAAGAACTGGAAGATGCATCTTCAAGTATAGATCATGCTGTGTTTGAATTCAGTTTTGCTATGGAGTGAGCTGAGGTGACTTAATGCATATGAATTCATTTCCATCTGCCCTGGCTATGGGTCGGAGCAAGCAGCTGGTTCTCAGAGTTGCTGACAATGCCATAGCCATTGTTAGCACTGAATTCTCTTGCATGGTAGCAATGTCATTTCTCCAGCAGATGGCTGTAAAATGTTCCACACACAAGAGCGGGGTGAGCTGCAGACACAAAAGGTAGCAATTCACCTTGAAATGCAGGGAATGGGAGGAAACTACCAAACTCCCCGCAGGGATTCCCCTTCAGCCACTCCTGCTTCATCAAAAATATATTGAGAGAAAAAGATCCAATTTCCATATTTTTAATATTCCCTGAAATCATTTTGCATGCTATGTTAAAAAATACATGGGACAATAAATTATACATCTAGGCCAATATATGCAATGATAGGAGCCTAATGTTAAATTCCTATGTGCATTACCTGATACTCAGAAGTGCTGAGGACACTGAAGCTCCTGAAGGAACTGGAAGAACTCATTGCTCAGCATTTTGAATTGCTGCTTTTTTTTTTTTGGTGTTGTTTTGTTATTGTAAATAGCACCTATAAGATGGGACTAGCAGTCTAAATTTTATTCTATGTTTTATCTTTTTAGCTTAAACTAAGCATAGCATATACAATTTTTAAAAGGTCTCAAATGAGAGTCATTTGATGGCTATTTCTACCCTAAAGGGTGTATGTATTAGAGTTTCAGTCTAGTGCTCCCATCATAGCTGCTTCTATTCAGCATCTAGGATAGGGAATCTCAGCTGTGGGACCAAGGAGCACATAAGATTTAATCACCATATGATGTGTCAGAGTGGTTCCTTTGGAAAAGGACTGAGCCACACTGGAAGAATGAGCCACACTGGAAGAATGATGTAGGAGAAGCTATATTGCCAGTGACTCTTCTGAATTGTTTTTCACAAATGAAACCCCTGAATTTCTAATGCTGCCTGAGAAGTACCTTTCCTATAGAGTGTTGAAATTTAATAACTGCAGACTATGAGATATTGTCTCTGGGTGAGTTTTTTGTGTGTGCATCACTGGCTACAGTCCTTGCTGCTTTTAGAAGCAGTATAATGCACTATTGGCTTGCTTCATTATTGTTTTTCTCCAACACAGTGATACTATGTCCTGGGTCTTACAGGGATTAAGTTATCTGAATGGTTTAGAGCATGAGTAAACCAAGCACACAGTGATAAATATATATCCTTGAAACTTTAATAAAAGTGAAAACTGTAAGGGTTTGGGTATTCCACAATGTGAAGCTGTGAGTGGGGCAATTGATTTAATAGGGAGGATGAAAGATAAGATGGATAGTATAAAAAAAAAAAATAATCTGGTGTCTGTAGCACTAACAGTAGCAGTGAATACATTTGGAGCAACAGAAAGATCGGTAAATGAAAGAATAAAAGGACATCGATCAGCTGGTCTTTAACACAGGCAAGTAACTGACTCCCTTGTCATAGATTATATCATCACATCACCACCTGGTAAATTCTGTGTAATGAATTGGGCTGAATGCAAGTATTTAATGCCTGTCAATAACCATGCCACAGAAAGATAACAGAAGCTATTGAAATTATAAGTATTTGAGGATTTTGTATTTCTTATCAGCCATTTCAATAAATTCTATGAAACTTTCAGTCTGTATGATAATTTTCTTTGAGTTCCTGTCCTAATTGTTACTTCCCCCCCATTTAGAACATAAACCACCTTATATCATCCTTAGATGTAATCTATTGATCCTCATATATACTGCAAAGAGGCTGATGAAACATAGGGAATTTCTTGCTTCAGCATTTTATTCTGTTTCCTTGGAAACTCATATTATGGCCAGACTAGGTTTTAATATTTGAACTAGAAAATTATGTCACCATACCCAAGTTATTTTGCTTGTACTGTATTAGAGACTGGAAATGGCATCAGTGCCACATAAGTGGCATTCCTTAGATGTGCTCTAACTGGAACAACATCTACTTCAAAACCTTCATGAACTGAGCAAGCATATACAAATTGGTATGGATTTACACTAGCAAATTTACAACTTACTCTGTACATATTTAATTTTTTTAAATAATAATTAAATGAAAATGACACTGTTAAGCCTAATGGCTAGAGAAGTAAGTCAGGCAGGTGGAAATCTCAGTTCAGTTCACAGCTATCCTGTCAGTTGTTCCCTGCTTTTTGTGAGTGAAGGTACTTTGCTTCTCTGGATCTCAGTTTCCCCAACTGTAATATTGAAATAATAACGTTAGTCTAACTTTTTGAAAATTGCTTTGGGATCTTGGGGCTGAGATGTAAAACAAACACAGAAAATCCCATCTACCATGACCAGAGAAAGCATTTACAAACTTGTACCCTTTGTGAAGTTTTTTAATGTAGGTACCAGTCACAAATCTCAGATGATATTTGTTGGTATTTGATTGTGTTTTGAAATGGTTTATATTTTTTAGGTGCTGTAGCAATGTAATACCACTATTGCCTTTAGTGGGAAGATTTCCATGGTTGAAGATTTGTGTAATCTGTCAAAAAACCCCAAAATCACTTTCAGAAAACCTGACTAATTTTGTAGCTATAAAAAAAACCCCACCACCCTAATTAATTTGACAGCTGACAAGTTCTGTATTGTCTTTGTACTGCTGTTTTATATTGATCTAAAATATTCTTCTAGAATTTTTAGCCCTGGAGAGGTCCAAATTTTTTTCATTATAGGACAAGTTTTGACAATTTAGTATGAACACCAACCCCTGCCAATCTCAGGAAGCCATTTATAAAGCCATTCACTGTCTTCATCAGTGTGGTCCCACACTGTGTTATAGACAGAGTAAGCAGATAACAAGAATCACTGCAGATGATTAGGCTTTGGTAAAGTTGTTAGAGAATTGAGAGAGAAAGCAATTGTTGTGGAATCCTGATTGTCATGTTCCGCATTTCGCTCACATCCTTTCCTTTTCCTCCCTTTTTTAGCTCAAGAACAACAATCACTTATACACAGCAACCTGGCTGAAAGCAGCAGAACTGTCAGCAAGAGGACACCCGGAGCTCCTCAAGACCCCAGTGGGCCAGGTCAGCTGTTATAATTACTGTCAACTCTAGCCCAATCACTGACCATGTGACTGACTAAGATAACTGCAAAAACAATTTGAGAAAAATTGCTGTCAGCTGAAGGGACCTGAATGAACCCTTAGAGTTTCTAGCAGTCATGGTTCAGCAGTATGCTTCTCTGATAAAGACAGGCAGAAGAAACTGAATTTAAAGGTACCAGTAGCTTAGCATTTATAGAGTGTCTTGTGACTAAACTGAAATGAGGAAAGTCATTCTGTATAGAAATATTTAAACTATTATAGGACTGAGTAAAGTAAATGAATTAACAGAAAAAAAAAACAATCCCAAATCTAGGAGTAGTATAGACCAGCATTGGTCGTAAAAGAAAATGTTGTAATGTTGTTGTATTATCTGAATATGTGATTATTGTTATATCTTTTCTTATAAAAATTGGTGCTTTATTCAAAATTAATACAATGATGCTTCAAACTCTAGCAAGGGCAGCTTAGGTATGTTTTAAGCTATTCCATCTAGGATGATCGAATGGCTAAGCAACACAGGGACAGTTTACAGCTTTATACTACAGAAGTTTGAGATTGTTTCTTATTACACTATTCATTTGCTCACTACTGTGTTTACTTCAACCTACCTAGACCATAAGGTTTTGGAACATAAAGCCAGTGTTCTTGCAAGGGTATGTACAGACCTCAGCATTGTAAGCGCTTCTATTCAAACAGTGATCTATGTTGACGAGTTACCTTAGGTGATGGTTGCATGAAAAGCTTCTCTACCACTTAGTCTCTAGAATGGCTGGGTGTGCTCACTTCTCTTTATTTTCCATTACCAACTGTATTATTTAACGTTTACCAGCACAAATATTCCAGAAAATTAATTTCATACTTGTCTGCATAAGTATTCATGGGAATGGAATTTTATTCATGCCAGGTGTGTTTGCACACTCACTAAATTGGGAACAGAAACAATCATGGTTTATCAGATCATTTCAATTAACCATGAATTCAAATATTAAGTGTTCACTGTAAAGAAACATGAAAAGATATCTATGATTTAGAGGTACTCAAGTAGTTGACAGACTGTTCTATATTCCAATCTGTACCACCTGAAGGTCTATATGCCTTTGAGGGTACAGAGATGTTGATGATGCAGAATTATTTAGAAAGTCTGTGTACTCGGGGAACTGCAAGCAATCAGCATATTGTGTTTAAATAACAACAAAAAAATATGTGAAACATGCTAGAATAAGACAGTTGTTTGAAAAACTTATTCTCTGCTTGTGATATACTCCCAAGCAGTAAGTGACACTGCATTTCTCAGGCAAATTTTTGGTGGCAAATTATATGTAAGTTATTTGGCAGTGTTCTCTACATACTGTCAAATGAGCTTGTAGTTTATGTTGTGAGGAGCCAGATGGACATTTGAAAGACAGTGTCAAGGAGAAATGTTGCTTGAACTTTCTTACTAGCTCACTTTTCTTTTGAAACTGTTGATGTTTTGATTACGTATGTCTACACTGGCTTTTTGTATAATCATCAGCTGTTACACGCTGTGGTGTTATTGTCACTCACACAGTTGGCCTATATCTGAAAATATTTTATGGAACCAAATAGTGAGGCAAGTTATGTTCTCAGTTCTGTGTGTTGCAGTTGTCAATATACTGTTCTGGTCCTGGGGTATTCATGCATGCTGGGAAAACAGGATGTCAGAATCCAGAGTGCCGCAGGTTTTATGGAGACAGTACACATGTATGTGCTTATGTCCATATATGTGTATTACTTTAAATCATAATTGACAAATAGAAACATTAGAAAGCATAGGTGGGAGAGGGAAAGACTGAATCTGGCATGGAGGTATAGAAAGGTATTTTCAAATGGCAGTTAGGAGAAGGCTGTTGCCCCTTGGTGATATTGTGTGAGTAACAGAGTTTCCCAGTGCTGGAGGGAGGATGACGTTGTCTAGTAAAGCAGGCAGGACCCATATGATAAAGTGAGCTTGATCAATAGAGCATTAAAACATGCCACTTCTCTTAGTAGGAATTCTGCTCTGAAAAATAACTCTGGAATTGGAATCTCAGAGCTCCATGTTAATTGCTTTTCAGTTATTTTTTAAATCAAATGGGGTCAGTTTAGAAGGAGAAAGATACCTGTTCCAGCTGCCAACCCTGCAAACATGACCTGGGGCCAGGACTGACTGCCCTGGTCTTTCTTTCCATCAGCAGCTGCCAGGACTCTACAAGTCAGATTCTGTGTCCAGCTCCCACTATGCAGCCATGCCACTTATAAACCTCGCTTTCAGGTTCATCTATGCAGCTTGTCTTCCCCCTTCAGTAGGAACTGACAGAAACTGAACTGAAGAAAGCATTGCACCCTGCAGGTTAGTTATCAGTTTGGGTGACTATGCATGATGGAGTAATAAATTCAAATCACTTTCTCATACTAACAATTCAGCCAGGAGCAGAAGTATCCAGACCTGTTTGTATGTCACAGAGTAGTGTTATGACAAAGAGTATTCAGACAAAGAAGATCCATCAATGTCTTGTCTCCACAGTGCTGCTGTGGAGAACTGTCAGAATCTAAACTAGGTGGCTGAGTTATAAACACAACTTTGTATCTGTGCATGTAGACACCATGGGCAAAGTAAACAGCTGGAGAAGCTAACATCCTAACCTAAGCCAGCCAGCCTTATTCACTGGGTGCTACCAGTTATGAATTTTACAACCAACATGCCTCTACGGGAGAGCATTTTCATGGGTGTTGGCATGCCTCGTCTGCACTGACTTGGTGCATTTAGTGAATTTTCTGGGTGTTCCCAAATACTATTGAGTTAGATATGATACATTTACTTTTTATATACTAGAGTTTTGAAGAATAAAAATCTAGTCAGAAGAATATGCCCTTTTATACGTAACTTGACTTTTTTTGTTGTAGTCCTTAGGCCCCTGTGCTTCTACATTATTTCTGATTATAATTGTTTACTGCCATGGGAATAGACACTGATGCCGTAATGAGAAGTGATGCAAGAACAATGGCAATACTGTAAATTTGCACTAATAAATATTTTTGTATGTACTGCTAAAGAATCTCTTGCATAGCAGTTTATTAAGTCATAGTATGGCCTGGACCATGTAGGGTAACATATCCAGTGTCTACGGTAAGCCATTCAGGCTGAGTTGTTGAAGGAACTGAAGAGATTTTGTAGCTTTGCTTACAGAATTAGAGCATTTAATTTTATCAGCATCTTCTGAAAATCCTAGACTGAGTCTCATTCCTGTTAGATGTGAAACTCGGATGGCTAGCTGAAGTCATGTGGAGTCTTAATTTGCAAGACCAC
Source organism: Elanus axillaris (assembly GCA_026212715.1). NCBI lineage: Eukaryota > Metazoa > Chordata > Aves > Accipitriformes > Accipitridae > Elanus > Elanus axillaris. The sequence goes on from JANZLQ010000007.1 coordinate 2,999,455, forward strand.
AGCCTTCTTCACCACTACCTATCTTAAAAGCATCCAGCTAGGCTTTTTTACACTTGAAGAGACTAGAATTGTCAGGAACAATTTGGGCAGATTTTAAAATAAACTTGACTTCACAGGTTGCACATCTTTTTTTAATAGCAGACTAATGATTATTCCAAAGTAATCTATGTATTAGCTGTTTTTCTGCCTTGCTGCTGTGTCAAACAAGTCTTTATTTTGACCCCAACACTGAAAAGATGATGTATTCTTGCAGACACAAGCCTTGCAAATTCATGAAGTTATGTTATAAATGGTAAGTAAAAATCAGTGCTTTTGTGATTGTGTTAAATGAGATAGACTAAATGAGAGTTAACTGAATAGCCTGTAGGGTGCTAGGTAGAGAAAGAATGGCATTATGCTGATTAAAATATGCTAACCATTCAAAATACTCTTGTAGAATTATAAATATTTTATAGTGGATACAGATGCTTCAGTAATTAGATATTGCTGTGCTGCTGAATGTCACTAATACATGATACATGACAAAAATCAAGATGATTCACTCAAGACTAAAAATTCAGAAACTTTTCACCCCACTTCCAGCTAATGTCTCTCAAGTCAATTATACTTTCTTCCCCACCTGGCCAATGTTTTAACACTACTTTTTTTTTCTTCTCATTTTGTTCTCTGACCAAGCACTTACACAAAAAATGAACGAGAAGATTAGCAGCCAGGAGGTGAAACTGACTTTTCTACAGAAGAATGTTGACAGCATTGCTGCTGCAATGAATGATGTGAGCAAGATGCTTTCTTCTCTGGAAGGCAAAATCAATGAAGATAAGGGCAAAGACTTCCAGTATTTTCTAAAAGGCAAGAAAAATAAATTAATGCAATCACTCACCCAGTTAAAGGTGCCAGAAAAAAAATGAATGCTAAAAACATTCATAGACTGTCCTATTCTATTGCTTAACATTTATAGGGAGAACTCTTTTAGTTTCATTTCATAATAGAGGGATTTGTTTATTTCTATGTTTGTTATGGTGTCTTTTATAGTGACAAAAAATTTATGTTCTTGGGTACTACATTGGTAACATGGTAACTTAAGCCACTATCAAGACATTTTCATTTACCTAAAGCTTCTGCAAATATTCTTATCTGTTTTTTATTTATCTGACAGCTGCTAAAGGATGTAGTACTTTCTTTGCTACCAGGTCTAAGTAATATTCTTTAATACTTAATTCACATATGCAGGGGAAACATATAAGGAATTCTGTGGTGGTGGTATTTATAACACGGCAAACATCCTGCTGAATAATTTGCCTCTGATCATATTAGGCTACATTTGATAAACATCTATACTCATGTTTGGTAAATGAGAAGGACGTGGCCAAGGATCAGGAGGTTGGGCAGACCCTCACCAGCAGAATTATGCATCCATTCTTTGTGAATCCTACAGCAAGATTTGTTTGCTACCCAACTACAAATGGTGCTTAACAAACAGATTGGAACTGAAGCTTTCATTTCCTTGATGTGCAACATTTTTCTTATTTTTCAAGAATTTTCCCCAAACTGTTGTATCACACACTTTAGAATCCAGAGACTTTCCTATGGTTTAAAAATACAATGAGGGAACTGGAGCTCCTTACATTGAGATAAAACTAAATGAAACAATAAGTGCTATTGTATCTACCTCAAATTTAGCAAGTGTTGTCCCATTTCTTGTATTTTCAGTCCTCTGCCTCCTGAGTTGCTCGTTCCACATGCTAAATGGCTCTCTTGTACCCTGGATCAAGTTTATCCCATCTCTTACTCAGTGACCTGTTTTCACCTCTCCACATATTGCTAGATGGCATTCCTGACCCTTGGGCATACATTTAATTTGTCTTTGAATATTTCCCATTTCCCTTTTGCTTTATCTTGATTCTTTTTTATATTCCACTCATTCTAGCTGTCATGTCCATGCTATTCCGAGAGGTCTTTTGCTGCATCATGTGCTCTTGCTTCTCCATTCCTTATCTATGTTTAATGGTCCAAGTCCCAATTAAAATGTGCAGTACAAAACCCCCCATTATTTCACACTTCTCCACAAATGTGTTTCAGACCTTTATTGTTTTTTTCTGCAATGTACTATATTATACCTGCTTAGGTGAAATCTCCAGTTGCTTGCCCTTTTTTGATTTGTGTTCTCAATCCATTCCCTAATCAAGTAGCTCTAATGAAAATGCTATCAACTACTTTCCTTGACTAATTACGGTCACTCCAATACAGGTTATCCTTGTCTTGTACATAGGTAAACAGAAGGAATGAGGGGAGGAAGGGAGAGAGAACAAGGTTAGTGTTTCTGTTGGCTTGTATATGTAATGTCAGAGGGCAACTGCAGTTTCTGTCCGGGTAATATCCGTCAGTCATACTCCAAGTGGGCAAAGAACATCCTAAAGTAGCAAGAGCTGGAAGGAGTTTCCATGCTGTCCTTAACTTGGTACAGATGTGCAGTATAGGCACATCAGACTTTCTAAAAATTACTCTTTGAAGCTCACCTGAAGCCAAACACAACTTTCCCCACTGCCATCCTGAAGCAACATGCTTTCAAAGCACAGTTAGGTTTGCACTTGCTTCATGCCATTCAGACTTCTTCCTTCTTCCCCTACTTTTCAATTTTCTTCCCATGGTTCCCAGGTCCTTTGCTTATATCCATTAATCACCTTTTTTCTTATCACAGAAATTCTAATGGCTGACCAGCTTTGTATCAGGGTTTGTTAGGAGTGAGGTCTGTTTCTCTGAACAAATGATACAATACAGTTTACAAAGTCTTTATTTCTTGGTTTCATCTGTAAATAGACTTTAGTCCCACAAACCTGTCATTTGTTGATACAGGCCAACACTCACTGGAGTAACTGGTATACTCTAATTTGATTAGTTAAACCTGTTCTGCACTTTCTAAATTGTTTTCAGTACTCAGGAGACTGTTCCTACTTTTTACTTAGAGGCAATAATTTGGTGTTCTCCCTTTAATTTGATAAACTCTGCTTACTTCTTGCTATTCTTTCTTCCTCCTTTCACTCCACATCAAACCTTTTCATAGATTCCTTTCCTCTTCACTATTAAAATGTATACTCCTTTAAAAATGAACTCAACAATAGAGTGTTAATCACTTCCAGGTCAGAAATGTTATTTACAGCTGGATATATAACCTTAACTCAGTCTCCTGTGTACAAACATTTATTTTGCACATTATTCTTCAAATAATTGAAACTGCAAAGGGAGTATATGTTGACACAAAGTAATTACACACTTCGGAATTCAGCCAGGGAGTTAAAATTAAAATTTATAATCTCGTAAATAGTGCAGGATATCTCTAAAGCTTACAGGTAGTTTGGACATTTCTGTTTCAAAATGAGCAACAGAAATTGAGTTACACCATTACACCCATGAATGTGCTCGTGTATTCTCAGCTCAAGCTTAAGAATATACCCAACTGTCACCTATTGCACAAGTTAGAGTCAGGTCTTTCTGTGGAGAAGCATGCTCCCACAGCCACTGGTGAACTTTGGAGTAAGACTTGCTTACCAGGTACCTCGTTGTCCTAGCCAGCCAGTCCTGTCCTGGTTTCAGCTGGGGTAGAGTTAAGTGCCTTCCTAGTAGCTGGTAGGGTGCTGTGTTTTGGGTTCAGCATGAGAAGAATCTTGATAACACACTGATGTTTTCAAT
>JANZLQ010000007.1:3003241-3032216 GCA_026212715.1 Elanus axillaris
GACCATAGGAACATCACATCTAGGGAATAAACTGGGGGGAGTGGGGGTGGGGGATCACTGCTCCGGGACTAATTGGGTGTCGATTGGTGGATGGTGAGCAATTGCACTGTGCATCATTTGCACATTCCAATCCTTTTATTATTACTGTTGTCATTTATTATTGTCATCATTACTATTACTAGTTTCTTCTTTTCTGTTCTATTAAACCGTTCTTATCTCAACCCACGATATTTATTTCATTTCCCGATTTTCTCTCCATCCCACTGGGGTGGGGGGGCGGTGAGTGAGTGGCTGCATGGTACTTAGTTGCCCCCTGGGGTTAACCCATGACAGTAAGGGAGAGAAACCCAATGCTGTCTGTTTTATCAAGTTCCACCCCCTTGATAAAAATAACACCTGAAAACCAGAGCTGAGTTCAATACAACACCTATGATCCAACTAAAAAGAGTAGCAATGGGAGAGAGCAAGGCTGGCAGTTTCCTGACTGTCACAGAAACAAAAGGCCAGTATAGGTCACATGGAAGACCTCTTGCAGCAGGTCTGTTATCAAGATTTGTTAATGAGATGAAGAAATTTAATTAATTCCTCACAGAAGGTGTAGAGCAACCTTGTTTCTTTCCACAGCCATTAAACTTTTCTTCACAGCTCATTGTATCTCTTAAAGCACAGAACATCTTTCAGCATCATAAAGTAACCTAATCAAATCATCAGTTACAATGGTTTCTCTACATGTCAGGTATTTTACTCTACATTCATATCTTGGTTATTCTTCTCAGCTGTCAGGACATCCTTATTCTCAAGTATCTTATCTTACTGGTTTTTCTTCACTGAAGTTCACCAACAAAGCTCCGTGTGTAAGTGTGCACGTTCACATGCGCATTCATGTGTATACATCTGTCTAGTCATTTACTTGCTGTTCGGATAGTAAAAAGTAAAATAATAAAGGCAATGTCAGTATTATCACTTTGCTGGTTTTTGTACTTTGTAAAAATTGCTGTGACATCTGTGACCACAGTTGACAGTAATTGAGTTTATTGCTTAGGAAACTTCATGCTATGTTTCTGAAGTGGCTCTTTTCTAGGCTAGCAAACTTATTGCACCTGCCTATTATATCCTGCCTTGAAAAAAAACCCACTTGAACGAGTGACAGTTTTCTCCCCTAAGGATCAGAGGTGTTTACTGTCCATTTTACCAGACGTAATGAAGGCAGACTCATTTATAGTTGATAAAAAGCAAATATTATCAACTACTTTATTGCTGTTTCCAGCTGGAAACACACACATAATTCAAATGGATCTCCTGTGTAGAAAAAGTACTGTGCTTCTCTCTAGCTTGCTGAACAAAACCATTTTTATTTGGAATCATTTTGCACCCCTGGAGCCCAAAGTTGCATTGGGTTTCATGGGTCTGATTTCCTGCCATTTTACTGCTCTTGCTGAGAATGTACTTTCAAATAAGCTTTCAGAACATGCCTTGCTGTTTTACAGATGAAGCAATAAAAGCCAGGCTATAGAAGTAATTGAGAGGAAAATACAGGAATGCAACAGAGAATTTCTGCCTTTATCAATACAATTTTAATCAGAGAACCGATGGTCATCAAGGCATTGTAGAGGTTGAAGGGTTTAACCATTCTATCACAAGCTGGCTGCAAGTGTTCATAGGGTTTAGAAAAAGTGTGCAAAGAATGCTTCAGTGTTTTAGCTGGCCATAGGGCCTACCTTCAGAGAACAAATCAAAAAATTCCTTCTAATCTCACACCAGAGCAGAACTACTACTCTACTTAATTCAAATATGTTATGCAGCACTCTTGAGGAACACTATTTTAGGACTGTCTTAATGCATCTAAGGCTATATGGAAGACATATTTTGGTATTATTCACACAAACAGAATTCCCACACGTTCACCTCTGTCTAGTGCTTTTCGGGATCAATATTCCTGGATGCTATTTAAAGAGTTGTAGTATGCAAGACTTACTAAACATTTGTACCTTTAAAATGTCTGCCTTTTGCAGCAGTTGTCATGTTACTAACTTTAGATATTCAATAAGGCTATTCTTTTTATTTTGCTTCTTTCTCACTATAATGTGTTCTATGTTCACTCAGCATGTACAATACAATAGAAAGGTAATAATCTCTGCTTTTCCTCCATGACCATAATGTTGACAAAGCAGGTGTTTTCTCCTTACTTTCCCCGTGGAGAAAGGACACATCATTTTCTTATGATCAAGCCAAAGTACACAGATCTCATTTCAGTGCTCAGAAACAGCTTAGCTAGGAGATCAAAGTTGATACCATGTGCAGAGACCGAGTGCCCTTTCAGAATAATAGCAAAACTCCCATTGATTTCAGCAGAAGTAGGGATGAGTCTTCAAACACTATAAACCATCCTCTACATGCCTCAGTTTTAAATTTTGCTCTATAGGTGGGTAAATTGGGGCAGGGATGTGTGTGTTTCACTTCTGTACGGCACTGTGTTTGTTCATATTGTGGAAAAAACTTAGATGCTGCTAACACAATTGGTTTGATTGTTTCCATATTTCTCCTTTTTTCCCAAAGGTCTCAAATCCAGAAACATTAATGAATTAGTCAAAGACCTTGTCAGAGAACACTTTAAAGTATTTCAAGGTGAAATGCAAGAGAGCATGGCTCAGATTTTCAAGGCTGTGTCTAGTTTGTCAGATGATCTTGAAAATACAAAAGAATTAGTCAAGCGTCTGAATGAAACTCAACAAAAATTTGCTCAGGAGAAAGACAGTGGGCCAACAAAGCTTGACATTCTGGAGCTAAAGAGTCATATGGTGCAGATGAAAGAGGAAATGACCTTAACTTGTGACAAGCCTATGAAAGCTTTACAGGAAAAGCAGAAATCCTTGGAAGATAACTTGGAGCATCAACAATCAAGAAGTGTCATTTATTATGAATCTTTAAATAGGACCCTTACTGAAATGAAAGATGCTCATGAACAACTATTATCAGCTGAACAGTCTTCAAGCCGAAACATCCCTTCAGCAGATAAAGTCACGGAGTACAATGTTACAGAGTACATGTTCACATTGCATGAGAAAGTAAAGAAACAAGGCATGATGGTGCTGCAGATCTATGATGACTTAAGGGTCCAAGATAGCAAGATCAGCAATCTCAGTGTTGCACTGGAAATTCAAAGGCACTCTGTTCTGGGGGTCTGTGATGACATGTTGTCAGAGAGCAGAAGGGATTTCCAAACACAGCTGGCAGCAGCCCAAGAGAACGTGCTTGTCCTAAACAAAAGTCTCTCTGACATGGTTCTTCCATTGGATGATAAGGTGGACAAAATGAATGAGCAAATTAATGATTTGTGCTATGATATGGAGATCCTGCAACCCTTGATTGAACAAGGGGTTCCTTTTAGTCTGACTTCAGAGTATGAGCAACAAATCAAAGCCAAAGAAATCAGTGAGAAGCTTGAAAACCTCACTACTGTCATTAACAGAATGAGTTCTGCAATTAAGGAGCTTTCCAAAACTCAGGAAGGACTTAAAAATGAATCTCAAGCTTATCAGGAACTGTTTGAGAGTCGTGCTAATGAATGCTCCATGGAACTAGAAGATGGATTAAACAAGACCATGGTAGTAATAAACACTGCTATTGATTCTATTCAAGATAACTATGTACTGAAAGATACGCTACGTGCTCTAAGAAATGAGACTGAAGTCTGCTGTGGCAGAGCTGAGAAACTGGACAGCCTCCTGGCTTTCATTCCCCAATTCCAGCAGTTGAATGAATCCCTCCAGACACTGCTCCTTGGTAAGAAGTATGAATTCACATCACAAGTAGCGCCACCCCTTTCTGATCTTCCATACGAGGAGTCTGACAAAAGTATTCTCCACAATTTCAGAAGAATTTTCTATATTTTAAATGATACATCGTCAAAAGTGGACAATCAACAACAAGATATCAGCCGCCTGGAAGAAAAACTACTTGACTCTGTGGAGGAATCAAGGGACCGTGAGGTTCGCCTTCTGAATGTGGAGTCAAAAATTTCCAAGTTTTTGGCAAACAACTGTGTCTCACTGAAGAAAACCAAGGCTGCCTCAACAGAGAAAGAACAAGTGGTCTCACTTCAGCTCCAGACACTGAGTTCCAGGATCAAGGCCCTGGAAGCCAAGTCGATTCGCTTCTCAAACACCATTCCACTTCTGAACAAGACTGCTCATGAGGCCTGGGGGCTGTGTCAGGATACCAACAACAGCATCCAAAAAGTGAATGCGAGTATACCTCTGCTAATTAAACTTGCTCAGCCAGATATCCCCCTGCTGCAGAGAGGCCTCAAAGAGCTCATTGAATCTGTGCTTGAAATAAAAGCAGGAACTATCTTGACAAATTTAACCCAGCATGTTGACATATCAGTGGCAAATGCAATGAACAACATCACCAAACTTCAGAAGCAAGTGAAACCGGTTATAAAGAAACCAGCCCCAGCAAAAAAAGGAGCAGCAAATGTAACCATGGGCCTGGCAAGCCGAAGTCAGAGAAACACAGATAATACTATAGATCCAGGTAATACATTTTACTCTACTAAAATGAAGGTCTTTGTAATAAAGGGTTATGTAACCATTGTGATGAACTGAGGTGGCAGACCTTGACTGAAGTTGAATAAAAAGTCCAAATACTGCAGTAAAGAGTATTTCAGAGGAACTTGGGGTTACTCTGGTCTCTCGCTTACAAGAGAATTTATTTTTCTTATGAGGATGTTCTGCCCTAAGGCATCTAGAAGCTCCATTTAATTTTCCTTAATAAATTCACATATGATCAGTTTAAGATATATGTGCATGCACACATACTCAGCTGAGAACCTGACCTTTCAAATGTAACTGACAATTTAGACAAAATCTAAACTACAAGACTTTTGTGCCTGCATCTCAGTTAGCAATTTCATTAAAAAAACATGCAAGCTGGGAGAGAGATCTGGAGTTGCATCAGTACTTTGGAGTGTCAGTGGGGAGGAAAAGTATCAAAAACCTGAAGCAAGTGAATACACTAAATGACTGTAACGAGGATTTTGCCACCTCCTTCAGTACTTCATTGAGATTATTAGTGCAGTTACAATTACAACAGTGTGTTCTTGCAGAATCAGGAGCCCAGCCAATAAAGTAGGTTTGACTTGAATCCATCTGGAGAACAGATCAGCTGAGTAGGAGCTGCCATTCTTATAAAGGACACTTTGAGTGTGATTTGCTTCTGAATTTAAATTCAAATGTCATAATGTGAAATGAATTCGTATGGATGAATTCACAGAAATACAAACGCTGAGTTATGACTTTTGGAATCAGACTTGAGTGAAAATCAATAGCACAAGATAATGTTTTATGGAAATATAATTTAGGGGAAAAGATAGAAAATAGAGAGTGGTTAAGTGACTAGAAGTCGCTCAAATTCACATTAAAATGAGTGAGACAGATTCCTAACTGACAGAGACATGTCCAGATACTTTGAAGACCCAGACCAAAGTCTGTTCTGTAAAGCATTCTTAAACTTATGAACATTTCTGAAATGATATTTGGTCCCTATTGTAAGCAGATGTAGGGGTAGTAAGAGCTACCAATCTTGTTAGTTTGCTAAGGTCATGGGCAATCTCCTTTTCCCTATCCCTCTCCATGCCTCTTCCCTCCCTTTCCCCCCTCCCTCCTTCAACTCCTCTTGTCTTAGGTACAGCACTTTTCAATAATCAATGGAAAGGATCCTTTTTAAAGCCTCAGTCCCCTGAATAGCTTCACATCTGTTGAAAGCCATCCCCACTGAAAGATTTAGTCCTTGGTTATCTTTTCAGTTAGAGGACACACAGCTATTCTAACAGGCAGTCACACAAAAATGCACCAAGATTTGCCAAATTCTTACTACAAAGTAATTTGAGTATTTTTATATTAAAAATGACAATTTTTTTCTCAGTCATTTCTGTTTTCTGCCTGTTGCTGCCACTGCACAGGATGGAAATTCAAAACCCTCATTCACAATTAAAATTAAGGGAAAATGAGATATGATGCCTTTGATCCTTTCTGAGTCTTCTACTTTGTTGGAAAATGCCACTAGTGCTATGTGCCTGGAGCACAGGAAGCTGCCACCTGCTCTGCTTTTCACTCCACTTTAATGAATTTGTGACTTTCCTATTTATTATTTGTCTCATGCTGAATTTTAACAAATAGCTTTCTTGATAACATTGGATGTATGCTCACTCTTACAGAAAGTGCAGATCTTTGCAGATGTTGAATAGCCCTATTTTTATGCAAGGTTTCTACATAGCAATGTTTATGGAGACTTTTCCATCAGTAATGAGCTTTTGCACTCAATGATATTTCATGCCTAGCAGTCATACATCACATTTCTGTAACTTCAAGAAGTAAGACCATTATCCTAATTAACAACTGTCCATCTTCTACCTGGGTTGATTTTACTTCTCCAGGAAAGCTTTTTCTCTCAAGTTCCAGGAGACCACCCAGAGACATGTGCCAACTCTGCTAAAGTTTCTAGAAGAAACCCTAAGGCATACTTGGCTAATTATAAAATGTATTTAGTGTTAGATAGTATTTTTCAATTAAAAAAGAGGCGAATAAAATTCTAGAATGAAGTGAATGACAATTTTCATTGATTACAATATATCTAACATTTGGTCCCCCTGTAGCAGATAGGGATTTTCATTGGCTTTAATGTGTTCAGGATTTGGCCCTGATGTAATACTTCCCTCAGTAGTTATTTGAAATCAAGGGGAAACAACGTGAGTTTGCATTGTGTATGCAGGGACATACAGGTTTGGGGACTTCCCATGAACAAAAGAAAAGGTTTATGTCTGCTAGAGGCTGCAATATATATATGAGGGACAAAACCCCCTAACACTTTACCTGATACTAACTGTATTGGCAACCTGGAGCGTATAAAAATGTGTTGGTCTTAGGACAGCTTCAAATATCTAACATAGGGGAGATGATAGCCTTTAAAGAAAAAATTATACAGGAAACTCTTTATTAGTCTTGGTTATGGATTATGTCTAGTCCTACCTTCCAATGTGCTGTTCTGCTGCAGAAATGTGTGATGCAGCATGAGGGCAGCTTAGCTCAGTTCCCATTTTCCCATTGCCATTTAATGCTCTGTTCTCTAGAGAATCTAGAGGCTGCCACACTTTCCAAAGGTGAATGCACTCTCTTGTTGCATGTCTTGTATTAGTTGTGGTTTTGCTTTATTCAGATTATGCCATCCTCCCATCAATGTGAATAACTGAGAGTGCAGCTCTGTTACATTTATGTATTTAAAACAGTGCATCCATGTGAGAGAGGTAATTTCTTTTCATTCTCATTTTCTCTGTGTCTTATTTCTGATTTTGTTTTCACATGATTTCTGACTCCTAACAGAAATGCAAGCTTCCGTTGTCTCTTTATCATTCAAGCCTGCAGTGAAATTAACCTGTTTAAATGTTTTCCATCTTGTGTTTTAATTCCACAAGTTCAATGATTATTCTGTTTCAGTGTGATGACATATACTTCAATTTTGCATATTTACTTTTTAGACTAATGGGTAGATGAAATTGTTTTGTTGTTTTTAATTTTGTGATTCTGAAATCATCACACTGAAAGTATCAGATACCTCTGCTTAACAGAGAAGTAGAGTTCCCAGAGTCCAAGTAGCTCAGATCAGTCTTGACAATCTGCTCCCACCGAAAACCGGAGAGCACAGCTGAGGCTCCTCTCCTCCTTGCTTTTTGAGCAAGAACACTGCGGGTGAATCTTTGTGCTTTTTTTGCACCACAAGCACCTTACACAGCACTTATATCTGAATTCCCTGTCAGGGCCCTGAGTGCACTAACAGCCTTAACTGCCCTGGGCATCCTGACCTAGTCCCCAGACTGCACACCCTGCCCGTGGTCCTGGGATCCCTGTTCCAGCTCAAGCCAAAACCCCAGGCCTTTTCAGTCAGGCTGGGCTGTGACTAACCCTGGTTACCATGATCAACCTGTCTTGCCCTGCTTGTCACCTTTCCAGGTGAGGCACCAGCCCTGCTGTCCCCCCCATTGCCTGGGTGCTGGCCCCGTGGGGCTGCCTCTCTCCTGCTGTTCCCTGGCACTCCTCGCGTCCAGGTTACTGGGGTTGCTCACCACTTTTGTCACTGTCAGACTGAAAGCGCTAAGCCAGAAATCAGGATTAATAGTTGTAGACTGACAAGCAGGCTGAGCCTGCGTAAGCAGAGTGGTTTAGTAGATTCCCAGGCTCTTCCAGTCTCCCAGGGCTTCCTGAGAGACAGTTACTGATAACTAAATATTGAGAAAACGTTGGTTTCTTCCTGTTCAGGCTTTCCAAATTGAAACACTGGAGTCACTTCTTTCCATAAGGAGACTATTAAATTGCTAAATATTTGAGCTGCTTCTAAACAACACCCCAGTAGATACTGACAGAGCTTCGTTATTTGTTTGAAGATTTGTTTGTACAGCATTGGCAGTCTATTTCCCAAAAGAGCTTCTGGCTGCTTGCCTTCCCAAAGAGTAGCAAAACTCAACATTAACTGGCTTTCCTCACACCTACCATACCAGTATAAATAGCAACTGCATTCAGTTTATTCTCTGCTATTAATAGCTACAATTTAAGTCTTTAATTTAATTTATAAGGTCTCTCTCTTTTACTCATCTACACTACTAAGTTGTGAAAGATTAATTCAAACTAGGATATGTACTATAGTAGGAAATCCTTTCCTAATCTGAACCTTTTGGCATCTTTAACCCAAGCAGAGAATATGGTATATATCATCTCAGGATGGCATTCAGCAAGGAAAAAGAAAAAGAAAATACTGGTCAGAGGGGCAGCTTCAGCCATAAATGACAGCAAAAGCATGCTATTGTAAGATCACATGGATATTACGTAGCGATTACCTGCTCAGTGGGGATCTAGGGCATTTACCTCTTACTCTGAAAATCCTAACTTGACTCGAATCTCTCCACAGCTTCTCCTAGTTCTAGCAAACAGAGCAGGCTCCCCAGCTGCTATTAAGCAATACTGCACCTGGGGGGTTAATTTATTGTAGGCAAAGCTATGTCTGAATTTGATTTAATTCCAAGGTTAAGTTCAGACAAAGTCATGCCTCAGCAGACTGTTAAAACAGTAGTCTCAATCTCATCATAATTTCCTTTTTGTGATCTTTTTCCTGTTTCTTGGATTTAATTCTTTTCAATGATAAGCAGAGGTCAATTAGCAGAGAGGCTGCCATGTTGTTGCACAAAGCTTTTGTGTTTTGGGAATATGACACAGTCAGCACAATCAGCTGTTTTCCTTCCTTTTCTGCTTTCCTTTCACACTTGGTAAATATGTGGATGCTCGGTAAATATGAGTGAAAAATAACTTCAAATAAGTGTGCAGCAAAACTATTATCTGAGAGGAAAAACATTATTTCGTGTCGAGTTGCCTGTACTGTGACCCCAGTCATCACAGTCCTAAATTGCTCTATTTCAGGCATTACACGATGGACATTATATTCTGTGAAAAGAATTACTGTTGTTTTTCTAAGTCCATATGCCCCATCAGTGCAAATTCAAGTGGCACCGTACAAAATGCCTTAGCATTCTGCTCACTGAACTAAAACTTCTCACAGAAATAGTTTGCCTTATTGCAGCAGTCTGTGAAATGGCTGGGTGGGAATCTGAAGATAACTATGGGCATTACTGAAATATCTATGTGAAGATGCAGTTCAACATTTCCCTAGCAATAAGTAGATCCTTTCATCAAAAGCTTTTTCGGTTCCCACCTACCAATCTAGATTTACGATCACAGGACTGTGTGGAGTTCTCTTTCCAGAGCTCTGCTGAGAGTTCCTGGCAAAGTAAAGGTTCATTTTCTAAAACATGTGACTTTTATTTGACCAAAGCAAGAGGAAGGAAAAATGTGTGGCTTTGCGTTCAGAATTTTGCATAGCAATATTTAATTTCTAATGTGGCCTGAATGTTCTTCCCCCCCAAACTGCTATAACAACACATTGTACAATTACACTCAGTAGTTACTGTCTCATTGCTCAGCAGCACTGGACTGGCAGATTTATCTGTATCAGCTGGGCATGACCTGGCCAGCTCATACATAGTCGGGAAGAGAGGCAAGAACATCCCTGGTGAGCGTGCTCTGCAAAACCACCCGTTTGGTATAATTTGTGTTGCTTGAAATACAAAACTTCCACAACAGCCTCGGTAGATATCCTGGCATTGAGTTATTTATGGGCAAGAACAAGTACTGGAAGTAGTTTGGACAGCATGTAAGATCTTTCGCCTCCAGTAGCCAGACTCTCCTGCAATGGTTGTGACACATCTGGGTGAGTAATGTCATAGACAGGTCAGTCCAACCTGTACACCAGCAGTACAAAATCTGTGCTTTGGTACACCCAAGGATAAGCTGGCTTTGTCCAAAAAGAGCAGTCTTCTGTGCCTGCACTAGTGAAACCAAACTGAAGTACAGATTTGCCTGAACCATCAGGAAAATAACTATTTCTTTTGTCTCACCGAAAGAAGGAAATAAAATTGCATATGTCAGTACTGTCTCTTCAAAGTTTTGCTGTTTGTTTCTGAAGGGCTCCTGCAGTATGGTCAGCTCTAAGCCTCTCGGCACACTCCCATTCTTAGTAAAGATTAATTAGCTGATCCAACACGTTTCTTTAATCACATGATTGCAGACAACCTGAACTCCGCATTTACAGGTTATTTTGAATACCTTGGAGGCTAGCTGAGGGCGTGCTGTGTTCAGGCAAAGAGGGAGGTTGGACTAGCAATGTGTCCAAACAGCCCGGAGAGGATCTGAAGTTGACCTTCATACAGAACCTCTGCAGAAATTCCACCAGCTTTATGAATTGACAAAGAGGCTTTCCAAGATACTGAAAACTTGGGAATTGTCACTGTAATGACATTGCAACTGATGTTGTTGGGTTTCCTCCCTCTCTATCACAGGGCAGTATTCAGCTTGTGTCAGCTCCCCATGCCACAATGGAGGAACCTGTATCAATGACAGACAGAGTTTTATTTGTGCTTGTCGCCACCCCTTCGGAGGAGTCAACTGCAGTACGAAGCTGGTGAACGACAATTCTCTGAGTGTCGGCAAGTAAAGAATTTAGTAGTGCAATATGCTAGCAGTACAGTCCTCTGCCCCAGGGCCTAATTAGAGAGCATTTGCTGGTCAAAGGTCTCACATTTCACTTTAATGAGTGCCAACTCAAGTAGTAGTGTCCTGTGTTTTGGTGCTGAAGACATCAATCCCTGTGGGTGACTCGTGATCTCTTTCTTTAATATGACCAGGTGATGGGATTAAATTGGGCTGGGACCAGCCATAATAGCTGGAAAGCTCCCTGCTGAATTGCACAGAGTGGGAGGGTGTGCAATAGATATATCTGAACATGATATCATAGAATTTGAAGGGGGAGGTAAATTCACATGACTGGGGGGAATACCAGCTTTAGCATGGCCATAAATGCTCTGTAAATACCAGCAGCTACCATGATGTGTGGGACTATGGCCTCAAGGAGTCATTTTAGGCGTGCCTCTGATTTTCATCAGCAAAGATGCAACCCTTGAAAGATATTTCAAAAAAAGTGGAAACTGCGCTTATTCAATCTAGAAAACAAATAAATAATTTACATCCAGGCCACACGGAATGTGAATTTTATGCAGCTTTCAGCAGCCATTTGGCTGATTCTCACTCATGACAGCATATGAATAGTGAATAAAATAATTTGTACAGTGGCAGGGAATCATAGCGTGCAGGCTCAGCTTGAAGGGAAAAACATATGCTTTTATTCCTTCATTTAACATCAGGAGTGCTAAACTTCTTCAGTGTTTGTCTAAGATTTGTGGAGAAAATTCTTGGCTTCAGCACACACAGATGAACAATGAAAGAGATCCCGGGGTGGGAAAATCTTCAGGGGGAGGGGAGGGGAAGAAAAATAGCAGTTCCCTTAATGATAACATAGTATAGACAAACATAAAGTTCCCTTGCTGTTTCAAAAATTATTCTTTTGTGGATACACCTAGCACTAATTGTGAAAAAAATTACCTTTTATACAATACAGAAAAACTCTGTTTATGCAGAAATACTATGTTTCAGTTGCTCAAGCTACTGGATGATGTGACTTCAGAAAAGCTGCTTTTGATCTTCTGGCTGGTCCCAGTTGCCTTTCTACAATGTACCATTACTTGAAATTATTCTTTATTCCTTTCCAGATTTTTCAAAAGGATCATACAGATATGCACCTATGGTGGCTTTTTTTGCCTCCCACACGTATGGAATGACAACTCCAGGACCCATCAGATTTAACAATCTGGATGTCAACTACGGAGCTTCATTTGCCCCAGCAACCGGGAAGTTCCATGTTCCATATCTGGGGGTCTATGTTTTTGAATATACCATTGAATCACTTAGTCCACGTGCCTCTGGCTATCTGGTCATTGATGGAATAGACAAACTCACTTTTCAGGCTGAAAATATTAATAGTAACAAGTACACCGACAGAGTAATTACTGGGAATGCCTTATTAGAGTTAAATTATGGTCAAGAAGTCTGGCTCAGGCTGGCAAGTGGCTCTATACCAGCCAAGTATCCACCAGTAACTACGTTTAGTGGTTACTTGTTGTATCGTACTTAAGTCAGTCATAAATGTAAACAGTTGCCATCAAGTGAAGCAACCTGCATGTGAATTTATCTTTGCCTTTAAATACTTTGTTTCTTTAACAGCAGTAAGTTTCTCAAAGTCGCCAACGTGATGGCATTTGAAGTGCTGATTCTCGGAGAAGTTGCTTGGTTGTAACCATGTGCACATTTACAAAGAGAGTCCACAGGTTGGAGGTGGGGGAAAAATAAGCATCTTCCTTATATATAAGCATGACTGGGAAGCACAAATCTAATTATGTTCTACATTTACATTGCATAAACATACTTACACAAGGTTGCTGAGAATCAGTTCTCAACACAAATCAAAGCTGGTTTCGATTATTTCTTTACAACCTGAGTGCATACCAAAGGTGATGGATAGATTTTGATGACTCAGATGCTGGGTTACTACTTAGCTCATTGTATCAAGTGATAGTCATGTATATATATTCTGTTTGGAAAAAAATATATTTCTTTTTCATGTTGCCTGACGTTATTCACCACATATCTTGATACGTCAGTGTTTAATTGATTCACGAGTTTTTATGTTAGCAGTATGATAACAAACTGGTTTTTATCTAGCAGAAAAAGAAAAAAAACAAGAAGGGATACTTAAAAGCTGCATGTTGTTACATTCAGATTAGAAATAAGGTTCTCATTTTTAGCAGTGAATATAATTAGTCACGGGAAAAATATTATAATGGATTTGGTGAAGTCTCTCTGTTGCCTGAAGCATTTAAACCATAGGTGGATTTTTCTTAGGTGATATGCTTTTGAGCAAATGTGCTTATACTGGCTTCACACAGATTTTAGCATGTAAACTTTGTCCTACAAACTACACAAGGTTAAATGAGATAATCGTACTTTCTAAGTTTGAGCTCTGTAATTCTATGATTTTGTTTGTTTCTGCATTATATTCACTAACTACTGAGGCAAGATGAAGTGAACTTCAGTCTGCATAAACTAGAATGTGATTTCCAAGCACAAAACCAATAAATTTTTTTTTTTTTTAGTTCATGCTATGACTGACTGAATAAATAGACACTCAGGTTCACCTCCTTATCAGTTGCAAAGTCCTGGGTTGCTGCAGTTTCTTGATAGCCCATTGACTGGTGTGACTGGCCAGGTTTGCTTCTGGTTACTGCCTTTGTTAACACTAATTGATCAGATTTTTTGTCTCTGTGTTTGTCTCCCTCCCTTATCCTCTGAGCTGAGAAAATAAACTTTCTCACACTCCACATGTCCTTACCAATTAGTGCCACCAACCAGTTTTTTTCTCATCACTGCCTCCCTTACCATGTGTCAGGCAGGTGTGTCTCTGCTTGTTCTTGTTTATGACTCCCTTGACCAGCTACCCTTAAAGGAGCAGATGCTCTCCTTCCACGGCCCTTACAGTCAGTTATTGTTAATTGTTGTGCCCAGTGATCTATGCCAATTTATGCCCACAATGTTTTGAATTCCCTGAACTATTTTGTTTTCCAGTGTCAGGAACTTTTATTGAAAACACATGAGAATCTTCAGCTCTCTTCTCAGGCATTGCTTAGTTAATGTACCTTACCAGGTCTTAAGGTGAATGTCCGTGACATGACTGCATTCTCTTGTGCTGTATATGCCAGATAAGATAATCCACAGCACCTTTCCTCAGGTGTATAAAACTACACTTTGTTGTTCAAGACTGAAATGCGCATTCTTCACCAGGAACATTGGTACTGAAGCGTGTCTGTGTGTGTGTGCACCGGTTACCTGAACTACAGAAGTGTGCTGTACTGAAAGGCATTCTCCCAGCTTTAGGGGGGTATCCTACCATGGCTTGTGGTTAAAGACAGCAATTGAGAATTTATGAAAGCTTTCAATCCAAGCCCATTTCCTGAGGCCCTAAATCCACTAATTAATTATTAAGAGATTTTGCAGCACACAAATAGTTATTAAAATATCCTATGTTTCCTTGAAGGATCCAGAAAAAACAGAGCCACTACTCTAAGGGTCAACTGCAAATCTTGTTAACAGGTTGGGACATTTTACTGTTGCTTTGTTGGTTGTTTTTTTTTTCATTGGTTGTTTTTTTGGTGGGTTTTTTTCTGAGGCCGGAAACCCTTTCTTCTTTGTACCTGATGGATTCTTATTGTACCATGAACCCTGAATGAGTGTGCTACAGACCTTTGTCCTGTTGCATATCATATTTTTCTGTAAACACTCAAAATCCTTGGTACGGCACTAACTCAGCCTACCGTATCATTGAATTTTATCAAATAGAATGACCACGAGCCTCAATCCCTCCTTGTATGATTTTTTCATTTTAATGTGTTTAGTCCTCTTTATTCCTGCTGTGGCTATGGCTAAATGGCGTGAAAATTACTCTGCAGATGAAATTCAAATGACCCACCAGAGACTGCATCTCTGTTTTAATGTGACTTTCTTCGCCCTTGCTGCCCTTGCCACTAAATTCGTCAAGCTGGGTCTTCATCTTCACAGGCGCTACTTTCCCCCAGCAGCCAGATACTTTCTATGTCATTGTACTGGTTTTCTTTCCTCTTTTCCATTCTCCTTTTTTCCTCACAAGACTCTGAATTCATTGGGGTAGAGTAAGAATTCTGATTAAAATCACATCTGTAGGAATACCACATAGAGAAATCATTTCCCTAATAGAAAATAGTACTGAAGCTTATCCTCACTGTACTATTTAAAGCATGGAAGAAATATTTTTAAAATATAATAAATGTACACTCCCATTTTTATACTGTGCAATAATCCATTAAAATCTTTCCGTGGATGTATTACAACTAAGTATACTTGGCTTTGTCTATTGTTAAAAACTAAAATGCAGATTCTTCACCATGAAGATAGGTTTGTGTTGGCCACTGAGGCTCATTTGTTGGGCTTGTGACTATGTACCTGAGCTGCCTGGACTAATGAAGCAAACAATATTGAAAAATAACTGAGGATCAATAAAATCACTCAGCCTACCCATTATGCAGAATAGACAGCAATCAGTCTGAACTCCCAGGAGAACTTTTTAGGCATCAGCCAGGAAAGGTGGTTCCCGAGGCACCTTGTCACGCCTCTGCTTTCATTTTCACACTCTGATTTGCATTCCCTAATGACAGCAGGCAGCAAATCTGAATGTTCATCTCTACCCACAGCCCTTGTGAGGGACCACAAAGCCATCCCAAGCCTTTGTACTTCAGAGTGAGTGGTGTTCTCTTTATTTGGGGAACTCAATAACCATGGCAACATTTTGTCTGGTTTGGCTTTGACAAGCCTGTCCAATTTAGTCCGGAGCTTGCATTATCATTTCCTCACCTATACCAAGCAAGTTACCACTGAATGCATTCCCCAGCCCCTCACATACTTAGCATTCATGCTGAGATCAGCAGTTTATTTTCCTCACATACCTTTTCTAGCTGAATAGCCAGCACAACCCGGCTTCGCTCCAGCTCATGCCAAAATTCCCTGCTAACACATGCCTGCCTGATGCGGACTTGTGGGTATTGCCGTCTGCCTGTACATCTGGGATATTGTTGTTCAATTACTGTTTTGTTTTGTGGTTTTTTTTCTCTGAGAGAATAACATCTACATTGGCAGCAAATGGGAAGAAAGTCGTTATTTCTGAATTCAGGCATTGACCTGAAAGCATCTATTAGAAGCAGCACTGCAGCTAAACCCCACCAGAATCAGTGGGTATCTGATGATTAAGTACCTTTGATAGTGGGATAACAAGTGCATTGAGACAGTTTCAAAACTGAATCTTCCTAACAGCTAAATTCAAGCAGGTAAGCGGAAGACTGCAAAACAATGCAAAACAAAATAAGTTAAAAAAAACCACTTTTGACATTCCAAACCCCCAAATGTATACCATGGCTTTACACACCTTTCAGCGGTGGCTGCTACTTGGGTGCAGGAACTATTGCCTAGCAGCTCCGTGGATTTCATTAACCCCTTCAGGCCATGAGATGTATTGCAGAGTTAGCAAGGCCTACATTTTTTCATCCAGTTTTAATTTGCTTCTTTCTACGCTCAGCTGACTGCCTGAAAGACTGAGCCTCATATTCTGGAGTGATATAAAAAAGCAGAAGATGGGAATCTTCTTTAATTATTGCAGAGGAAGTTTTTGTACTTACTAAATCTGGTGTAATCATGTTTTCAGCAGAACTCTGTAAGAAGTACACGTATTTATCACCACTTTGTATTTAAAATATACAGTAGAAGTCCCATTGTAGTAGTTTTCTCTTTGCAAAGCTGCCGTTCTCCCTTTTTGTATGATAGCAGTGATGGCAGGAGAGTTGTCAAGAGTGAGATAGAATGAAACGCTGTCTTTAGATGGGAGTCCAGCTGAGTGCTCGGTAAGAAAACTTTGTCGACAAGCTGCTTCCTAGCTGAAGTTGCTATAGATATGTTACAACTAACACGCGGGTTCGTAATGAACTTCCTTGCCCTGCTTCCCCACCCTCAGAAATCTGTGGTGGCTGCTAGCTGAAAACAGTCTTCTGCATTCACATATTACATGTAAACAAACTGAAGTGTTTCTGAAAATATTTATTATTGTTGAAGATTCTTATCTTAGAAAATGCAAGTTGCAAACAAAACAGACCATGGTTGTTTACAAACAGCATACAAGTGTTTCCAGAAAGCTCGCTATTCGGATCTGCAGGACCTGGGAGATACCCTACAAATGAACTGAAGTGCCCAGAAGTTCTTTATAAATATCAAAAGCCTTTTGAAGGCTCTTTGAACCCATTACTGGAAACCAGTATACCTCACACCTGCACAGATTTAGTGTGATGAAGGCTTGTATGTCTCAAATGAAATCACGCGTTTGACACTAAACATCTGCTAGAGCATCCTTCCTTCTTATCTAATGGCAAAGTCAGGAATGGTGGCAATTAAGAAAAATTTACTAAGATGATAGACATGTTTAGACACAGAATTATCCTCACCTCTGAGTCCTCTGACTCCTCTGAAAATTGCCTTGGAAGGGAACAAAAAACATGTTCAGCCATCCATTGCTAGGTTACTTATTGCTACTTACTGAAGTGAAAAAATACACGTGAGAAAATTGTTTACAATTACTTCCTGACAAAGAAAGTGCCATTACCAGCTTATACAAGAAAGAGACGATTTTCAGGCTCAGCGTTTAAACACATTGTAGAAGAACATAGCAGACCTCAAGTATGGCTTTTGTCAATAATTTCTAGGGTCTAAGTTGATAACTCTGTTACTTTGGTCCTAGTACCTGGGCAATACTACAGCTTGTTCATAGGTACACACTACCGTAATACATTAAATTCTGGAAAACCAGGAACTATGCTTACGGGAAAAGGAGGCACATCTCAGTCCAAGTTAAAAGGTAGCAAAGGAAGCTGTGGAATGCCATCAGCAATGCATTAAATACAGCCTATCTTGGCCAAAAAGTGCTAAAAGTCATCCCTTTACGTGCTGAATTATTTGTGTGAGCTAAACAGAAATATGACGAGAGCTATGAGGAGCTCCTAGCTTCTAGAGCAGGAGATACAGATCTAGGTCCACCATTCAATCTGTCTGTGGGCTTGTCTTGTTTGCATAGGATTGGACTTTGACTTAACTAGTACATGTGTCCATTTTCCCCAAAGGAAGTTCAGATGCTTAAACAGTTGTGAAGGCAAGGTAGAGTTGCCTAAGCCAGGGAAATATCAGAGACCCTGTTTGTACCTAGTAAAGCATAAAATAAACTTTACCATTTTACTTGTTTAATGTACCTTGCAGACAACCACATATTAAACAGTCTGCAAGTTGTTTTTTTATACAGCAAACATCTACAAAAGCAAACAACTGAAAGCTTTAAAGAAAATGCATAAATAACACTACATATGCCTTCCTAAATAAGGATGAAGAGAAAAATAAATTAAAACTAAGATATTTTCATATACTTGATGAATAAGGGAGAGTGTTCATCAACAAATAAGACACCCAGCTGAGAGGGGCTGTATGAAGGGTGAGCGCTTATAGCGATCTGCCCTACAGCATAGAAAGGCTTAATTCTGAATTATTTCAGAATAGAAACTAACTTTCCTCATGGAGTTGTTGTCTAGGAAACCAATTTCCATGTTTCACTGTGTGAAGTAGATTTTCCTGCGGGACTTCACCTCTGTGGTGTGATATGAAGCTTATTTGCTGGGCATGTGATATTACCACGGAAGTACAAAGCCTCACTCCAAATTTCAGTGGAGGGTGAGAGCTTGAACCAGTGGCCCTGTGCAGCCCTGTGCTGGGTGCACTCAGGACGTGTCCTTCGGGCTCTCGCAGCACCCTTGTGTGCTCGCTGTGACTGAGCTCAGCCACAGCCCTGCCTTTCTCAGACTTTCCTTTCTCCTACCCTGCATTTCTTTCTACTTCCCTGCTGGTTTTGAGAATGACCAGACTGTGGTGAGTCGCAACTGTTTATGATGCAGTATCCTTGCATCAGACTTCTTCTGAGCCATAAAATAAGCCCAATTATTGTTGCTGTTGTCCGTTGCTGTTGTTGGTAGTAGTAGTAGTAGTTTGCAAAGTCCTACAGGCACCCCAATTACTATTGGTTTAGTTTTGTTATAGTACACAACAAAACTCCTGAAAGCTCATGTGGTAGAAAGGGTAGGGTATTCTTTCGATTTATTTGTACACAAACACAGGATTTCATTGTTATTGTTTCTGTGTGGATCCTTTTTTTTTTTTCCCAGGCAATAACAGGAAAAGCCGGTGGGGAGACATTACTTTTCAACCAGGTGATATACACTTTTGTTAGAGGAGAAATTGCACATGGCTCAGAAGCTGTCCAGTGGTCCTCTGATTTAAAATTCATGCCACTTCATGCCACGCTTTTCATTTTTACAGATGTATGTACAAACTGACCACTCATTTAGTAGCTTGTTTCATACCTCTGTCTGCAGATTATACTCTCTGAGGTTATTTTCCCAGTGACTGTTAATGAGATGTGTGTATTGCAAACGCTCTGTACTGACAGAAAGAAGTAACCAAGGTGTTATAAAAATACTTGGAGATCCTTTCAGGTTAAGATATATTGCTGGTCGCCCAGCAATGCTGCCCAGCAGAAGGCTGTAGCCAGCAGGTAGAGCTTAATCTATTTTTTGAAACAGGATTAGAAGCAGGTTCAAAGATATGAAGCTGGAAGAGGACAATTAAAACCAGAGAATAATTAAAGACATCACAAGAAGAGTTAGTCAAGTGCTGGTATGTGAATTTGTTGTGCAGTGTATAGGACAGACTTGTAGACCTTTTAACCACTGCTGAGACACAGATGAAAAATTCTCTTCTGTACTGATCAGAAAAACTTCCTATTTACTGAAGACAAAGAATGAATGGCAAGACATATAGGTCTGTAAAATTAGATTTAATTAAAGCACTTAAACACAAGTGAAGTCTTGATGTCTGCCTGTAAGCAGAAGGGAGGTACAGAATGAAGAATTGTGCGATGTCTGAAACTTGCCAGGAAAGCTACTGATGGGACCAGCAAAACTGAATCTGAGTGGATCGGAATAGCGTACGTGCTTTGTTACTGGGAAGAACATGATTAAGCTGGGGGTATCTAGGGTGCCTTCGGCAATCTTGGCTCTTATTGTGCCATCTCCAAGTATTAGATCAAAACTGGGGTATAACTTACAAACAGGTACGTAACAAGCCTACACACTGATGTGTACGTACTGAGCTTCCCTTGGCTTATGAGCACTGATAAAAATAAACTCAGTGAGTGAAGTGTCTATCTCACGTCAAATTGCCTGATATCAGCTGCATGCAATTCTGAATACTTTTGCAATAACTTACCATGGGAAAAATTGAATCCTTACCTATCCTTACCTAGATGAGAACCACTCAGTCGAATTTAAGCCAAGTAATATCTATTACAAAAGTATTTGTTTAAGAAAATAACGAGATTACATTTTGCAGTTAAAAATCCCAAGTTAGACTTTAAAAATTGTAGGAAACAATGTCCAAGAATTTTTCAGTTTTATATTGAGGGAAGCTAAAAATGGGGATTTGGTTTTGTGGCCCTTTAGTTCTGCTAACTGTATTGACCGTGTAGGAGGGAGGAAGGCTATTCTTCCTGAACACAGAAAGCAGTGCTTAGTGGAAGTATTAGTATGGCAAAGTTTTTAAAATCTCAGGCTTAAGTGGTTATAGCAGTGAATAAATACTGAACTGTACGTGTGTCACTGTCTGATGGAATAGAGATATATGGAGCAACACGTGCACGGCAGGTACTTTACTGCAAGGATGTTAAAAAGACCAATAGGTTTGACAGAAGTAAATTAACATTTACAGCAGGCATATAAAAAGTTGTATTGGAGAAGTAGAAGTGCCTGACAGCATTGACAGGTTAAGAACCAGGTTCTTGCTCAAGTCGTTTTCCTGCTGGTCTCCTAATTGTTTTTATACCTTTTCACCTTCAGGCCACTCTAAGATATGATCGTGAGCCTCACAGCCTGCAACCAGTGCGATTATTATGACCAGCAATGTCTGTTTGTCATCTATGAAGAGTGTGACCAAAACTAGTGAATGCCGTGAACTTGCTCCTAAGCCACCGAGTGTTACGGTGGATCATTGATCTCAGGATGAAGTGTTGCCTATAACCAGTTACGCTGCTGTCTTTGTAAACTGGATAGCTCTTGCTTCTCAACTATTGACTAAAATAATGATGTCTGGGGATAAAAGGACTGTCTTGGAGTAATCTTTCATCACCATCCAATTCGCTACTTTTCTTCCCACAATTATTTTCAAAAGTGCTGGCAATGACAGCTTGATTATGAAGCTGCTTCCCAGCTAACACCTTTAATGAGAAATTTTTGTTGGGGTTTTGATCTTTCCCCAGCGTGTTGATTATCCTCTGCAGAGTTACAGCACCAGCCATGTGCTCCGGTGTGCTTAGAACAGCATGCTGCAAATGCTGATGTTCTTGGGCCTGTCCCTCGAACCTGCCAGAACTGATCACAGCAGTTCACCTCTGAAGCGGTCAATATTTCTGCAGTATTTCAGTCTTTCTGTAGTGAATCCCATAGAGTTTCATGCTTTTAACTTGCTTTTCCTTCCTGCCAGGTCACTCCAGACACACTGTGAAATCTCCTGAAGGCTCAGTTTTTGCATCCATGCTGCTCCGGGCTTCTATGTTTCCTTGGAGCAGGCAGCACACAACATAATTTCCACCATCATTGTTACCCTGACAGTTCACTGGTTTCTTTATCAAATGCTTGGGAATTTGCTTTCAAATTCTGTTACTTCCATAATGCAGGAGCATAAAAGGAATTGCCTTGGGAATGGTATCTTTCTCTACCACATCAGTACATCTTTATGTTTGTTTTAAAGCGTGTGTGTGTGTGTGTGTGTGATCTCTGATCCATTTTGTCTTACGAACTTTACAAACACAACTGGGTTCCCATGCAGCTGTTGAGGGGCTGGTCTGTGACCGTCCTGCTTCAGTCACTCCCACAAAGCTGACTCACGTGGGCCTTAAAAAATTAAACTCTTCTTTTGGGGTAGCTTCCCTTCAAGGCCGCACCTGAAGAGCTTTCCCTTCCCCACTTCTCTGGCAGATGTGCCTCTTTCTGTGACACAGGGATTGCAATTGCAATTGCAATTTCCATCTCAACAGCCTGGGCTTTCCTGCCCGGCTTGGAGACAGCGGGCTTGAGAGCAGCATGAACAGGAACAATTTCTAGATGGTGGGTTTCACATGGAACCAGAAAGTGCTACAAACACCCAGAGCTGAAGATAAAGGAGAAACTTCTATCTCTTTCAGCATAAAAACTAACTTTGGTAAAACTACGCTTACCGGTAACTGCAGAGACCCTAGCTCCTAGTCTGGTGTCATACATGGTTTTATACATTGTGATTGTGAAAAGTAATTTAAAATACATCGAATGATTCCATTTTCTTCTCCTGCTGGGATTGCTTTGATGTCCAATACTTTCTTGTTGGAATGGGACTATTTGTCACAGCCTTTCAAACACCTGGCTTGAAACGATGTATTCCTCTGGAGTCCCCAGAACATTTGAAGCTAACCACTTTAAAATTCAAAGAGACTTTGCTCAAATACATAGATACAAAAATGCTTTCACAGAATTGCAACCTTTAAAAAAAATCCCCTCATTTTCACACTCCATTGCATTACAAGACTAATTCTCCTTGCGGGTAGCAGATCTAAATTGCACCTTTTGAAGTCACAAAGCTTCCCTCTATCCTCCTAGGAGCTGTGAACCCAATTCCTCCACAAAACTATCCAGACTGTTGAACTACTATAATCTTTCAGACAACAGTGACATTTTGCTTTGGAAACTTGCTCTGATTTACTTGTGTGTTGCCAGTTTTGCACAAATTGCCAGATATTCTTGCAAATCTAAACCCCTCCAAATTAAATGTCTTTATCACGCATGTGTCCTCCCGATCTTTTATCTGACCATATGGAATGAGTTCGGGATTTACGGGGGCTAATTTGATAATTATTGTATTGTGCAGAGATACAGAAATGTGACAATTCAAGACTTAAAGACAAACACAACGTAAACAAAAGGAAAGCATCTTGCTTTGTCTGGCCTCTCCTTCCCTTGCACAAATACCATCTGAAACAGTTTTTCCCATTAAGATTAAAACAAGCAGCTTGATTCTTAAGGCTACCAATTATTTTTGAGTGCTCTGATGAGTATAATTACACTGTCAAGAGTTCACTTATGTTCCTCCAGTAGCCATGTGGCTCTGTTTCCGACCTCCAGGTTCTCTCTCCTACAGGATCTGCACCCCTTAAGCTGTTGTAACGTCGCTACCAGGCTAATACATTTGTGCTCGTGCCGTGATGAGTTGCATGCCACCTGCCCACCACCATAACTTAGTGCTGAGCAGATAAATATGACAGCCCGTTCCCCAGAGGCTCCTGCTCTCTGCTTCCTAACAGGTGGCTGCACGGCAGGACTGAGCCTGGGAACCTCCCCAGAAAATGAAAGCGGGAGAGGGAGAAAAGGAGAAACTATGCTGAGAACGTACAACAACAATGAAAAAAAAAACCCGCTTAAAAGCCAAGGTGTGAGATGCATCTTCATAATGACGAAAGAAAGTATGTTACTGGAGTGAGAGAAGTCAACGTTAAGGGAAATGGCTCACAGGGAAGGGAAGGAAGATGTACTGTGAGCTGAAGGCTGCTTCGCTGCTGGAGGAGAGCGTGCAAAACTGGAAAGCAGCAAGTGAAAAAGGAAAAGGAATATCTGACAAGAGATACTGAAACAGAGGAGAAAAATAGAGAAAACAGAAGGATTAAGAAAAAAAGGAAATACAGAGAAAAAATTATTGTGGGCAGTGATCCATTGGCTAGCGTTCATGGGATCTGTGTGATTTGCAGAGGGCTAAATCTCGACTTCGAGTTATGCTTCAAAGTAGATTCAGGTCTTCTCAGGGAAGGGGGAATGAGTCCAGCTGGTGAGCAAGATAAAATAAAGAACAGGAGAGGCACCGAGAAAGTATTTTTGTTCTACCACCGATTTTCTTTCTGTGTGATTCGAGCTGTTCTTTAGCTAGGCAGTGCCCTTTTACCCAGTCAGCACACCCCCTTTGACCAAAATTAAGGATTTGTATCAGGTTTGCTGGTTTAATGCCATCAGGGGAAGAGCTGAAAGATTTTTATGATGAGCAGAGCATATTTTCATGCATCCCTGATTTTTTTAAAGCCAGATCAATTTGTCCTTGTGCTGGTCTGTAGAAGCCTATTACAAATTGCTACTGCTTGGTTCCTTTCCCACCAATATATGCTATTATAGCTTGTGTTATGTGAAGCGGGAGAGGGAGAGACAAGGTAAGTCTTGGGGAAGGCGGCGTGGAAAACGATGGTCTTCCTCACAGGTAAAGCTTGAAAAAAGATGAAACACCACGGGCCCACGAAGGTTGTTCTGAAAAAAGTGTCTCAACTCAAAAGGGAAAACTTGATGGGAGGATCGGCCCACCGGCTCTTTTTTGTCCCTTCCAATTTGTCACTTCCAGGCAAAGAACGACCCTCCGCTTGGGAGATGTGGGGGAGACCTGTTCTTCATCAGGAAGCGAGAGCACTTCTTCGCGGTGGTTTGAAGGGGAGAGATGACATCCCTTTGGGAGCTCAGAGTTGTCTGATCATCTCTTCCCACCTGTCCTGTAGAATGGAAACCTGGCTGAGGAGCCCTGAAGCCAGCAAAGGAAAGACGAAGACCTGGTGGGAGCAGGTCCTGCTTCCTGATCCGAGGGGCCGGGAGAGTCCCTGCACAGCGGGTTTGGGAGTGCGTGGCCTGGGAAAGAGCTGATGGCTGACGTGCCTGGGGAAAGCTTGGATGCACCTTCTGTTTGTGTGGTTTGAGAGACCCCTGGAGCCACAGTCACTTGGCTCTGGATGCGTTGACTTTAATTGTTACAGAAATGGAAGGAATAGGCACGGGACAGAAATGAGCACAAAGAATGTGGTTTGGACCATATTTTTCATTTTCCCTTTTATCCCTTTTGTGGATTGCTGCTGTTGTAGTGCAACGTGCAATTCGTGGGCTAGTCTTTCCTTGTGGGCCATTCTCTCTTTGTGCTCTGACTTCATTTTATAACTTGTGGTTTTGGCGACGCTATGATTGTCAACTATATAATGAATTTTTTTCTGCTCTTCTTTCCAAAAGCTTAAGAAAGCATCAGATGGTCTGAGTCAGCACTGTTCAACTGGTTTCAAAACAGGTGAATCAAAGCTGGCTTGAGGAACTGGTATGGCAGAGAGGTGGAGGGAAAGGGAATTTCCCCTAATATTACAGCACTAAATGAATAGTGACAAATACGATTCTGTTTCTCATTTTTTGACCAGTGCTGTTGAATCAGAATAGATATTAGGAAAGCTTTCCATTTGCAGTCGCCTGTGATACGACACTTTGTTGACAGAAAGATGATTTATTTGCTTTTCCAGCATCTCTGCACAGTTTATGCTTGTCACATGGAGAAGCCTTCCTGATTCACTGGGTCTCTGTAGAAAAATGCATCTCCTTTTCTCGGTTTTTCATAAGATCAATACATGGGTCCCTTCCAACTCAGTATATTCTATGATTCTATGCCTTCCCCCAACCCCATTGTAAGTGATACGGGATAAGCGTGGGATTAAAGATTAAAACAAAGAAGCGAAACCCCGTGTTTATTGATTGCCCGGTTGTGGTGACAAAAAATCTACTCAGACTCACTGTAAAGTGCAGAGGTTGCAGAAAGGTGCATCCTGCATAGATTTGGCTCATCACAGGCAGCACAAGCGTGGAGTGAGTATTGACTGATTTTATCAGATGAAGCAAGAGACAGAGGAAGAAACAAAAATCAGTGTGAAATTAAGGTGAGTGTATGAATGCTTTTCCTTGAAAACAGTCTATTTAAAGCTGACAAAGCAGTCCCTCGCTGTGATTTGACTTGTTTCAGGAAATTGCTTTCACATTTAGGGTGAGAATTCTCAGGGCTCAAAACCTGCACTGTACTTGCATAGAAATCGTGAACTTGTTTGTTTACTTCGGATTTTGTTTGCTTGATTTTCTAACTCTCAGATCTTTTTGCCTGTAAGTCAGGGATAGAAATGTGTTCGGGGTAGATTGGTGGGAAATGTCAGTTTTGAGTAAATGTTAATTTTTTCATCTAAACCCTGCTTTGTGAGCTGGACCTTCAAGAAATAGTCCTGTGAGACTCTTGGAAACATAACATTATGTTTGCTTGTACTGGGTGTCGGGTTTGTGTACCATAGCTGGTAAGTTGTGGTCTACATAAACCGTGTCTTGAATATGCTTGCCCGTCCTTTTTTTTCTTCTGACACAGCATTCACGACTGCCTTGTTGCTCTTTTATGTGGGTGCAACAATTATGTATTATGAAATTCAGGCATATGGCAATAATAAAATGTCAGAAGCATCAGTAAGTGTGCATGTGCAAATAATTCTGTGATGCTTTTGTTACTGAATCTTAAGTGTTCAAAGCCCAGTGCTGTATCCTGCCCAGCTAACACTTTGCATTTATATGTAACTCACAGTTAGTGGCAGATGCTGAAATAAATATATGAATAGGGGGGTGAAGGTATTAGTTTATATACAGTCATTTATCTTCTGAGAGCGTGAGCAAAGCTTAAGTCAGATACAGTTAAATGAACTGAAGCTTTAACAGTGCCTTTTGAACTGCTTGAATTAACAAAATCAATCCTCATAAATTAAACTATCATTGATCTATGATACAATTAAGTTCTATAATCAAAATACGCTATCAGTGCGTGCAGCATAACCGTACTTGTTCCAACGCTGAATTTTAACCACTGCTGGCTAACTGCTCCTGCCATGTTGTATAAGGCTCCCATCTGGCATGGGAGATGCTAACATTATGATACAGTATTTCTTTTCCATTTTTCAATTTAGGCTGACATCTGCTGGTCTCCACAAATGGCAGGCAACCCTGCTGAATGCAAACCAATTTGAGGCGGCGGCTCTTTCGTTTTTTTCCCTTTGTCGTTTTTCCAGAGCTGGGAACAGCAACCAAGCTACTTAATTACAAAGGAAATTCACACAGAATAATAACTCTCTGGAAGAAGAAAGACAGGAACAATACCCCTTAAAAGAAAATGAGTTTGACATGATAAATTACATGCGTGCACGCCCAGTGTGCTCTGCGAGCACTCAAAGGAGCCAATACCAGCTACTATATATTGCCCAATTAGACCTACACAAAAAAGGTGTTATTTAAGGGCACCACACTGCGGGTCGTAATGAGGAGGCTGTAGATGGGAGTCCTCTCTTTTACACTCTCAATAAGGCTAAAGAGAGGGGGAGTGGCACCACGCGGCGCAATCGGCACTAGCCGCTTGAGCAGGCATATGGCAATGGTGACAAAGTGTTGGCGTTGGAGCCGGTGAGAGGTTTCTCCAGGAGCTACCAGCGCTCCAGGTGGAGAAGTGCTACCTGCGTTGGGCCAGAAGCAGCTAACAGGAACGAGGGGCTGCTTTCCATCGTAGTGGTTAAATAAAACAAGAGGCTCCTCCGCATTCCCAGCTTGCTGTAGGTTTCTCGCCTCTGACTGCGATTTTAGAAACAGGAGTTGATCGGCACCTTACACTGACTACAGCACTCCGTGCCCAGTCCGCTAGCTTCGAGGGCATTCAGGTGCATCTCCAGTGGCCCAGCCTCCACTTGCATTGCCTCCTGATTGTTATTTTGGATGGGAATCCACTCACAACCAGCTGTACACCTACAGCTTTCCCACTGTGATTTGGAAATCCTGAGTAAAACCAACCATCTCTGAACGACCTGTGAATCTGTGGAGGTGCCGGTACAGGTCGTTTGTCATGCGCTTGTATGTCCAAACCGTATGCAACATTTCTGCTCTTGCCGCCTTTCATTTCCATTTGTCCCAGCTCTTTGTTTGAGGCCGCTGGTGTCCCTGCTTGCCTCAGCAGCTGTATTTCCCATTCCCGTTGCATCACTTTGTCTTTCCCAAGACACTTCCTAAGCGGATGGAGGAGAAAAGGGACTCTTTAATTACGCAATGGCAGCTACTCCCGTGATGCCAGGGTGTTTCAAACGTAGGTGACTGGCCCTAACTGTCGTCCCTGCCACCCACCGGCTGCCTGGCCTTCAGTAGGAGGTACGTGAGAGCTGGAGCATTACCCTGGCCACACAGCACACAGGGCAAGAGAGGAAGGGCAGATAAGATCTACGTCCTTTTATCGCCCTCCTCCCTTCTTCTAACTTCACGTTACATCTCACAAGCACCCAGGATCCTCCAGCTGATCCTGCCCAGAAAAGCAGAAAGCCTCCCTGGTTTGGGGAGGAACGAGCGGAGGAACGTGTGCAGTTTGCACGTGCTGCAAGTATTTCAACCAGGAATCTGAAGTCAAGCTGGTTTTTGGCACAGGTTTAATGATGGTTACTAATTACAATTAACCGTTACTGTCTGTTAAGTGCTGACAGACATGAAAGGAGACGGTGCCACCCTCAAGCATGATAACAATCAAATAAATCAGCAGTTGTTGCCAATAATCTTGATCCCAGGTGCCAAGGTGCAGCTGAGGTACAGATTTGGGCTTGATGAAGAGCCTGTGGAGAGTGCTTGTTTAGCACTGATGGGAGAGCAAGGAGAGTCCCCTCACGTTTCTCTTGCTAAGATAATTCTGCAGCACTTACAAGAATAAAATGCAATTTCAAAAAGCGTCAACCCTTTGGATCCTGGCTCTGAGAATGTATGTATTCAGGGAGATAGACAGGCTAGCTAACAAGGTGAGTTTTTTTTTCTTTTAGTACTTCAAATCATACCAGTTATATGAACTAGAAAACTACAGGACTGAAGCTGGCACAAAAGTTTGTCTTCATTTTTTCGAAGATC
>JANZLQ010000007.1:3032316-3048988 GCA_026212715.1 Elanus axillaris
GGTGGGGTGGGGATTGTATTTGGGTCACAGTTCAGAGCTTTAAATCCTCTTTAGAAAATTTATGTCAAAAAATAGTAGCAAACCATAAAGCAGGTGCCATGGCAATACCGGTGTAAGCATCAAGAAAATCCTTAAACTACCTTAAGCCTTTAAATGACTTCTTACATTGCAGTTTGGACTGCTGCTTAAGTAACCGTAGTGACATTTGGTGCTTCTTCAGGTTAAAGCTCTCTGAATGTTCCTAACATCTCTGAATTACAGTTCAGATCGCTCTGTGGAGTTGCTTCCAAATGAAAATGAATGCATTTACCACCGAATTGCTGTCCTACTGCTGGTGTTCATTTCTCTTGCTCTCGGATTCTGCAGATGCCCTGTTTCTATCAGATGTTTAATGGTGACATTAATATACTGACAGATACACCCAAGCATGATGTAATTTTCTAGACCTGATGGGGAAATGTTCTCAGACCTACACTTGCAAAACGTAGCTGTTTTATAAATTTCATGATTGCTGGTCTTGAGAACTTCACCTCTCTGAGAGCACTGATAGACAATTTTCCCTTCCATTCATTCCTCTGCTTATCATAATAGATACTTTCAGCACAGATCACTGAACTGTAAATCGGAACAGACTCCTCAGCATTTCATATAGTAGAAGAGAAGCATCAGAGAATTCAAATTTGTAACAAAGCTAAAATAAATTACAGCACGGATATCTTGCTATGGTGGATTTCAAGTTCCAGATCTTCAATATCAGAGCCAAAAAACCTCCTCAGGCTAAGGTTTTATATCTGTCTACCGCTATGCTTTGGCTAGTAGACTTTAAATGGAGCAATACACTGGATGGATCTCTGAAATTCTCATTTAAATGGATTCCTGTAAATGTGGAGTGATGTTTGGTGTCTTGGGCATCCCGGATTCAGTTAATGGTGGAGTGTAGAATTACTGTGTATGTATGCAACAGAACTTTTTTGTACGTACAGCAGACTAACGGTGTGCTCCAAAATTTGTTAAGAGTTTAGCCAAAAGCCAAACCAGCTACTCCCCAGCTGTGTTGTACCTTAGATCATTGATGGAAAATTTTATTGTGGGTTTGACTTTGTTACAGTTTCAAGCCACAGAGTGTTGATACACGCAAGATAGGACTACGGTGCATGCTCTTTTACTATTAGCTGGCTGCTTTTTAGTACTAAAAACTTCTGCCATTTGATTATATGATAGCTACAGCTTTTCTTGTGAAAGTTGAGGTAGGTAATTTCACATTTATGAACGCTGTATAGTACTGCCTAAGCATTTAGCATATGCTGTGTTAGCATCGAATTTTGTGTCGTCATAGGCATTCAGCTTGCATAAATGCTGCCCCCCTTATACAATCTCTTTAACAGTGACATCACTGCTAATGAACAGGGCCTGTAGATATTAATTTTCATCGACTTGGAGCGTAATCAGGC
Organism: Elanus axillaris; assembly: GCA_026212715.1. Classification (NCBI taxonomy): domain Eukaryota; kingdom Metazoa; phylum Chordata; class Aves; order Accipitriformes; family Accipitridae; genus Elanus; species Elanus axillaris. Next base: position 3,033,768 of record JANZLQ010000007.1, read on the forward strand.
CTAGAGGATTCCCGTTGATCAGGATCTCATTTGAACTGCCAATGCAGTCTTATACTCTGGGCTCCTACAGAAATGAGCATAGACAGGAGCCAGAACTGCAACAGTTCATCTGTGTAGAGCTTTTTTTTCAGATATTCAATTAACAACAAGAATCATCTTTATTTCCTTTTAGTACTTCCTTATGAAGCAAGGAATTTGTTTCTGTTTGAGCTCATTAGGTAAAAAACTCACTGGTCCTAATTGAAGGTAATGATCTCTGAAGGCTTTTCAAAGAGCTGAGATGAGTATAGAGCTGGTAATCCCTGAACCTGGAAAAAAGAGAGGCAGATGGAAGTTGTTGGACCCAACGGTCTAGATGACCTTTCAGTAAAGTCAGGTCATATAAAACTCTCCCAACAGTTTGGACAGAGGAAGGGAAAGCTCATATTTCTCAGCAATGTCATGAATAGAATAAGTACCAAAGTGGTAATGTGATTTCTTGAGTCCGAGTCCTCTTTTTACAGGCAACATAACCCTCTGGATTAGCTTCTAACCACTTTAAATTTTTTTTATTTTATTTTATTTTTTAAATCTTCTGCTTTTCCCCATTTATGCCAGTAGAAGAAGCTGTGAACCCTTTTAGAAGAGCTCAGATGGTAACATTTCATGTCCAGGTTGTCTCTGCTGAGCAGACACTGGTGGAATTCGATGCAGAGGCAATAGGGTGCAAACCATCGGAGATTCAAATGGTGACCTGATATAGCAAACCTGGGGCAGCTGTAGCAGAGACGGAGCAAGACGAGGACCTCTTTGCCCGACGGAGCTCGGGGCAGCACAGGCTGAGTGAAGCTGGGCCATCTGTCAGCTGCGAGACAAGAGTGGGATATAAATTGCTGGGGCTGCTCAGGGTCGTGCTGGGATAGCTGATCACAGCCTGACTAGCTTGGAGGATTTGGGGTCCACAGGGTGGGTGCAAATCCTCTGTCAGCCTCAGCAGTGAAGAGCTCAGGCCAAAAAAGCTTCAGTGCTGCCGTAGAGTCTCTGCCTCTGTCCCTGTTCAGCTCCCTCAAGAATGCTTAAGCAGCAAAGCTCAAGCTTAATCGAGTTACGTGAGGCAGTAAACTCTGCTGCATGTCTTGTAGCCCTACCACAGTGATATGCTTATAAAGTAGTTTGCTTAAAATCAAGGTAAGGATTTATAATTCTCCTAGCATCTTCGTCTCCTGAACTTGCTGCTCTGCAATTCAGGTGGACTCGGGACTGCTTGGCATGTACATCTGTGAGGAATATTATGATCTGCACAGCTTTCACTTGACCTCGGGCTTCAGGAGGAACACTAGGCTCAGACCCTGAATATCTGAATTAAAGGCTTAACTTTGAAAAACACACCATGGAAGCGGTCGGGAGGTCTGTGGGGCACACAAAGCGGACTATTGTGCACTTAGACCCCTGCATTAGCTTTCCATCTGCTGCCAGCAGCAAAGGCTGAAAGAAAGTGCTTGTGTTGCAGGTAACAGCATGAAAAATAATCTGGGATGAGGAGTAAAGAAGCAAAACTCCTTGTTCAAAGCCCAGTTTTGCAGAAGCTGGCCTTTCTACCTCATTCCTACAGTTTCACAGTAGTGAGAGAAGCAGCGAGCTTTCCCTCTTGCGGTAACTGAGCTCACCCGGTTCCTTCACCGTTGCAGCGTCTGTAATCCTTGCTGCCTTTTGTAAGTGGCACCTCTAACAATTATAAAGCCGAGAGAGAGGTAGGGCTTCAATTCTAGAGATATCAACGATGCTCTCAGGGGCACATATCTCTTGATCCTGGCCCTCGCTAGCCCGTGCTTCCCATCTCCCGGTGAACGCAGGAGGAATGGCTCGTGTCCCAGGGCGATGCGGCTCCCAGGCATCTGTCTTCATGATTCACACAGAAACATTTAATTTATAGAACTCACATAATAATTCCAGTGGCCTAAAAGAATAGATGAGTAATACTGTAGGGTCATTTGCTCAACAACAAAAATTTTTTCCCAAAGATCTTTTTTTTTTTTTTTTTTTTTTTAATTGAAGCCATTTGTCATTTTGAACGTAGAATGTATTCATTAGAAAGCAGCACCTCGGAGGGGACTGGAAAGCTCAGGAGATTAGTAACAGGGTACAAAGTCTTTTGCCTCCAGGTTGCCAGTTTCAAATCTGGCCATGTCATTATCGATCAGAAGAAGTCATTACAGGCTGACAGATGTTTGGCTGCTTATATAGAAGTGACCTTGTCAGATTAGTCAAATTCTTTGTTAAGAGGTACGTCCCTACTCGCACACACATAAAAATCCTCATTAGCACCTTGTTGGTAGTCCTTGCAGTATCAGTAAGGACAGGGCAAGCTTATTTATGCCTAATCAGAATGGAGGGATTTTTGAGCCACGTGAAGGTTGATTGAAACATTTTCAAAGCACCTCATGATGCGCTTTGAAATTTCCAAGTTGATTGTATGCTGCATAATTTAAAATGAATTCTTCTTAGAATATTTGCCACACTTTGATCAACATGAGATTTATTTTAAGAGTCTGAGAATTGAGGTTTTGGGGGTTTTTAGAATCATCAGTATGTGTAATAACAGTAAAACAAGTTCTTAGCAAAAAAAAATGCATCTGAAATAATTTTTAAAAAATGAACTGAAATACTGCATACATCTTATTCAGTAACTTTCAGAGTAAGGCCCAAAATATTCTTAGTCCCGTGTTGTGTGTGTATGTTGCAGATTTTGCTGACTGGTACTTAAGGGAGAAAGGAATCTTACAAAATCACCATGGGTGCTTTATAGCTCAGCCTGCAGCAGCTCATATTTGTAGTTAGAATTAAATGTAGTGGACCACGATGGCCACCCGTGGTGAAAGCAGAAGTCTCCCTTCACAAGGCTCTGTTACCTCCTCAGCATCGCCCTTGGCTTTTAAAATCACCCGGGGCGATCACTTGGGAAAGCGTACACAGGAATTTTCAAATCCAGGCTCTTAGAGGGATCCCTTTCCCGTGTCCTTTTGAAGATCCTGGGAGGAAGATCGTTCAGCTTGGAACGGGGCTTCCTCCACTGTCCCCCCACTGGGGCTCAAGGGGACTTTAACCAAGCGAAGGGGAGAGCTGGGGCTCTGGCGGAGATGAGAACCTCTGCACAAATAATCTGCGTGGGAAATACACCCCATTGCTCCTCTGAAGCAGAGGAAAAAAAAAAATAAAATGCCAGAAATCCAGTGAGAGCTCAACTTGCCGTAGGGAAGAAAAGGGGTTTTTTTGGTGAGCTGTGCAGCCCATGCTGCAAATTGAGTTTGAGACAAAAAAATTGCTTTGGGGGGTTCCTACTTTCTATATTATCAGCAATAAATATTGAAGCTGGGTTGATAATTTTCTTGGCAGGAAAAGCGCAGGTGACGTTGGTCTGTATTGCAAACAGCAGGTTAAGTGTCTCTTGGTCAGTGAGGTGGGTAGGTGAGAATTTGTGCTGTTGTGGTTTTGATTTCAGGCCAAATTCTGATTTTAGGGGAGTGAATCAGGTTTTTCCCTGAGTTAAACTTACCTCTATGCAGGGGCTTTGCACAGGGTCTTCTTTAACCCATTGTAACCTCTCTGCAAGGGTCTTCTAAAGTGCTGAATGCATTAAATAATACCTTTGGGCTTGGCTGGATTGCTCTGAGAAACAAATTTTTGGCACACCTTGTTGTATCCTTTAAGCAATGACAGCATGTGACTTTGGCTCTTTCTGTGTCAAGAACGTTTGTTGCAAAATGCCGCAAGGAAATGGGAAGGTGTGCCAAAGCTTCTGTGCACCTTCAGCCATTCTCAAGGTGATGAGAATATAAGGGTGCTTACACCACCAACTTAAAAATTGCAATGTAGTCTTTTCAGAGCACAGAACAGCGCGTACCATTCAAGTCTTGGGCAAATAGATAACATGCTGTATTTTAGAGTTAAGGATTATGAATCAGATCATTCAAGAAAAAAAAACAACTTGCGAAAATGTATAATGGCACAACACTTCATCCACCAAACTTGGCTGATTTGATTTTTCTTATGAATGAGGAGCTTTAACCTGCCTGATGTACTATTTCTTTAAGGTCTAAGCAATAACAGGTCTGCAAGGGGTAGTATTTCAGTATGCATATCTTAAAACCTGGCTTGCCTTCAGGTAACATCACCTGTAAGTAATGCACACCAATTACTTAGGATCCCACAAATGTGACCATCTGCTTGTGTCCCAGTAACATGGAAGGCACCAGCCCAGGGCAGGCCTGTGGATTTCATAGGTGTCTGAGAGGGAAAACAAAAAGACAGATGTTTCCATGGATTTTAATGGGGGGGGGGGGGGGGGGGGGGTATAATCAACAGGCAGCTCTAAATTAGTTATTGTGGTGATGAATACTGCATTATGGACTTGCATATGTGCCTCGGGCTTTTATGGGCTTGTAATTACATTAGCAGATATTGCTTTGACCTAGACATAACTGTAGAGGTGATTTACTATTATTCTTTGGCTTGAGATAAATAAAACTCAATGAAAAGTCTTGCAAATGCTGTACGCCAAACATACATCTGACAACATCTAGAATAGAGAGTTCCCCGTGACAAAAGGAAGAAATGTGGCCGTAGAAAGCCATTTCAGGGTGGAGCCGTGAATGGGAATGCTGATTGATTCATGAAGGTAATTTTACTTGTCTTTCTGTGATGGTGTAGCTAAACTGAAGCTTGCTCTACCAGCCTGCGTCTGGAGGCAGTGTGCCCTGATGGACTCGGGGAACTTGGCCTGTTTCAAGGCAGTGGGCCAAATTAATTTAAATCGCTACTGAAGGTGTTTCAGAACAACCTGGCTAACTTTTGTAAGGGGATTCAATGCCTTCACACAGCCTAGAAAAGCTGCTTAGCTGGGATGTTGCAGTGAAGTAATTGGGCAGCAGGTCTCTAAACTGTTCCAAAATAGTCATGAGTGTTCATAAAGCAGATGAAAGACTCTGAGCAGTACAGCAGAGCTGTATCAGAAGGCTAAAGTAGCAAGACACATGATTTGTTTAAGACTTTCCCTCTATTTGCATTGATTTTGTTTCTTCCTCGCATCACAAATGAAATAAACCCTTAAAACAAAAGGCTGAGAATTTTCCAAGGTTAAAATCAAGGACTTGTAAAGTCTAATGAAAATATAATACTGCTGTTACAAAAGACATTTAGAAAAAGAGGATATAAGGATAAAAACTTAAAAAGAATGCTAGGGGGTTAACAAGTACAGCTTTTGTAGTATTTTTTTCAGCTAGACCAAACAGACGGGCAAAGATAGCTATACAGTAAATGAACGCAAACAGTGGGTACGAAGGACTACAATTTCAGAGAAAAAATAGGAAACCTGTAGCACAGCTTGGAAGGCCCAGCTATTAAAGCAAAGATAATTTGTGAAGCTACAGATGGATGCTACGCTCCAGGAGAAACTGACACACACACAAGGGAAAATTAACCTTTGCTGACCGAATAGCCTTTCACCACCCCCCAAAAACCCACCCCAACCAACCCCAAACCAATTGGGAGAGTTTATGTAGTGTGTCGCTTCACTTGCATTTCTCATTTGCCTTCCCACCAGCTTTCCTTTTCAGATGAATAAATACACGACATATCCAAAGTGTAAAGGCCTAGTTTTATTTTCTTGGCGATTTCTTTGTGTCGCCGCAAGGCCTCCGAGTGACGGGTCTGAGAAAGACGCGAAGTCTGTGCAGCCTGAGCTACAACTTCTTGAGGCACCGAAACAGTTGTCGGTACGACCAAGCCGGGCTTCGCAGGGCAAGCGAAGGGAGAGGCAGAAGAAGGTAGTATCGTGCCGCTTGCGGCTTTGGCCAGTGCCGTTCTAGCCTGGTTTCGCTCCAGCCGCTTCCAAGAGCCCGCAGCATCCCAGGGAAGCTGCTCCCTTCGGCAGCTACGGCTCCTTCATCCTTTCCAGGAGAAAGCCGACAGGAAAGCTTGGGCTGGATGTCTGCAGGACCTACACGGCAAAGCGCTCTTTGTACGCACAAATGCTTTCTTGAAGCGTGGCTGCGAGCAACTAATCGCTCTTTAATCTTACTAACCTATTTGCCTGAGCCGTATGTGGGGGTTAAAATTCCTGCTGATAAGATTAAATGCTGTCTTGGACCAGGGCCTACATAAATAATAATGCTATTTCCACAGTTGCACTCCGGAGAATAAAATGTAAGAAAGGATGCCGGTATTCCTGCTGTGGGACATCAGCCAGCTGCTAAGTGTTCGTGATCAGAAAGCAGGTCTCTTTTTGCAATCCTTTAGGGTTCTATGTGTGTTGATACAATTACATTTTGCACTGAACTCCACTGTATTTACCTCCAATGTCGGAGCTAGATTTTTACCTTTTAAATGCTGGATATCCGCATGTGAACTCAAGGTTGTATTGACCACAGGTTTTGTCTTTAGCTTTCTTATAAGGTTGGATTTTTATCGGAGTGGCACCTGCTGTAAAAGTCTTCTGAATGGGAAGAACGGTCACACCTCAGATTTAATCCCCTCATTATAAAGCTGACGTGTTTTCCCCATTGTCACACCATTTGTGACTCATTGCTCCTGTCTGCTGACAAACAATCCATTATATTAACATGTGTCTGAGAAGCGCAGTGACATTGTTCTAGTAATCTTTATTTTAAAAAATAAAACACCAAACAGCAAACACCAGAGAAACAAAGCTGAGAAGTCTTATTTTACTGAAGAATCCAAGAAGCGACATCTGTTAGAGAATGAATGCTGAAATCGTGGCTTTAATCTTTGGAGGTGCTCTGTGCTCTGTCACCAGCTTAGGCACAAACCCCCTGAAACACAAACTTAATTTTGGGCACCTCTGCAATTGTCCTGGAGTCACTAAAGGCTTTGGTTGCTTTAGAGGTATGTTGGCCAGCTGAGGAGTCCTGTGGGTAAAACCAGCAAGGTTGGAAAGTCTTCCAAAGCAAATCATGTATCAAGATAAAACACTCACTCTTGCAGCATTTTGAAACTAAATGTTGAAACAAAGCCACCTGTTTTTCTCTTGAAAAAAAATAAGGAACACAAAAGCAACCAAAGGCTGACTTTCCAAATAATAGGTGTCCTGTGGAGAATAATATAGGTGTAAAGCGTACGATAACGTGTGTGATACAGATATGTTAACGTTTCCTGCACTCGTCTGTTTGAATGCTTATTTTAAAAAAACACCCAAATATTTCCTTGTAAATCTCTGTTCTGGGGGATGGGAGAAGGGTGGAGTGGAGGAGTACCGATTGCTCCCATTTCGCTAAAGGTGTGCAGAGATGGCTTTGAAAATCCTAACTGAGTGGCTATAATCACAAGAGGAGTCTGGCTGACTGGGGAGCGGTGCTTTGCCAAAGGAGTTGTGTAGGGCATGCCTACATATATGTCAAATAAGACTTGTCTGTGATGCCGTTCCCAGTTGCGTGTGTCATGAGTTATCTTCGCTGTTCCTGAGTCGTGCACTGTTAAGATAGAAATGCAAATTTCCTGATGTCTTCTGGAGGGCTGTGGAGGGAAGAAAGCGAGGAAGGAAATCAAAGAGAATATATTATTGGTGACAGCAACTATACTAAGTGAGAGATGCGAGCACGAACCGAAGATCTGGTTAATGAGAGCATGTGAGGGGAAAGCAGCCCACCCTGCACGCTAAACATACGCCTGGGGGAGGGGGTGAGGAGAGGCACTTGGGGGAAGGAACAAAATAGAGCTCGACTGGTAATATTTCTGATACTGCAACCCTGGCCTTCCAAGCAAGCAGCCCTCGCTTCAGCTGCCATGGTCAGAAGCCCTCTAATCTCCTTATTCCTCTTGGTACGTTCCTCTTCTAGAGCAGAGGTGCTCTCTCCCTTTCCCAAGTCTTTTCAACCCTCCTGTTTTCCAATACTGATGCTAAAAAGATCAAAGCTTGGTGCCATTTTGACATTATGAAACGAATTACTTCTAACTCTAATGACTTTTCTTTCGGTCTCCGGTTCTTTATTATTGTATCTTCTAATATTTTCAGAAAGAAATGTTTTCTTTATTCAAAACAAGAGCTTCCAAGTAAAATAATTTTCTTCCCAGAATATTTCTTTCCCAGGGATTTCAAAATTACCATGTTCCATTGTAACGCATATTGAAGCCAAGACAGATTTTGAATTACTTGAAGCCTTTGCCAAATGGTATTTTCATCCTTTTGCCAGGTCTAGTTCAGACTTGCAGCAAGACAGCAGCAGAACGGATCTTGTATTATACATTCAGCCCTGCCACTCTTATGCAAGACTTGTAAACAAGAGTGTGTGTCCTCATCTTGGCCTGTAACTCCATTTCCCTGCTGGTTCAGTTTATTTTTGTTACGTTATTATCAGAGCCCTGCTTTTTTTCTTTCCCTAGAGGCTCAAAAACCATACTGAAACAGCACAACATAGCAGTACTGCTGCTCTTATGGTAGGTACTTTTGGAAATGCTTGGTACCGCTGTTCTGCAACTTATTATCTTCCTAATGTAAAATTTCCAGACCTCTTAATTTATATATTTCTGTAATATACATATAAGCACACCCCTCGTTCCCCACCCCCAATCATACTTTGTATTTAACTAGTATTGGCATTCTTTCATCTATGATTAAGGTGATCTTCTATGATCAATGCAGTCTCTAGGTGAATATTTCACACGCGCAATCTTATTAGCGTCTCTCCACAGAGGTCTTGCCTTTGTATTCCCTAGCCTATTGCATTTAGGACTCCTTCAAAATATTCTGAAATTGTAAAATACCCAACCAAGTTTGCCAAAATTATCTGCATAAGAGTTATTATCGTGAGCGAGATGGAAATCTAGATGTATAGTACATACTGCCTTTCTCTGTATTGGGAATATTGCTTAAACTTCTGGTTTCCCTACTTCCAAGTAGAAACAGAAAATTTGGTGTTTGAATATACTGAATGTGTAACAAAGCAGGAGGGCTTCAATATTTTGGCACCAGGCCAGCAAGTGATGCCTGGACATAGGGGCTTTCAAAAACACAGATGGCAGTTCTAGTGGATGCATCCATCATATCGTTGAAAGCCTTTACCTTGAACTATTAGAAACTTACTTCGTCGGTGCTTAAAGTCCTGTACTCAGCCTTCACGGCGTGTTGAAACAAGCTGTGTCCTGTATCATGGGCAGCAAAACATCCAGATTTTAATGATGGCTTTTATGAATGCATGCGATGTGTCTGTCTCTCTCGTATTGCCATGCTATCTCTGAATGTCTCGCCTGATGAGTCTGGAGTCCAGGAATGTGCTGATACGTTACACAGCACAGTACCGTCAAGCAAGGCCTACAAGAAGAATTACAAGTGTCTTCAGGGGGAATAGAAAAATAAGACTTCAAATAAAAAGTTGTATTGAATTTGGATGTGTAATTATATACAAGCAATTTTAGAAATTGAGGTGAGTGGATCATAAATCGTACTAAAAGAGACTAATACATAAATCCTATTTAAATTTTATTTTAAAAATGTCTAGAGACACTTTGTTTTCGTATCAGGTAAGAATGAGAGCACGTGCCAGTGAAACTTCGTTTCCCCGCCCTCTAGTAAGGAAAGTAATTTCTGAGATTCTATTTGACAGCACTTCTGACAAAAGAAGAAGACAGGCCAGTTGGAATGAATTAGTATTTCATAGAGAGAAACAATACAATCATTTTATCAGGAGACTGTTTGAAAAATAAAAGGCATGTTGGGCAGGAAGAAATAGCTCCTTAGACGATTGGGTTTTTGAAGAGCAGTCATTCTTTTGAAATACTACGGACTTAAATAAGCCCATTTCTCTTAGTCTGATAAGAAATGAGTTTGTGCTTTGCAACATTTTTAACATGTACGAACAGTGAAATCACTCGACGCTTTTTAAAAAAGGCTCAAATGAAAAAGTATGCAATTTTTATCTACTTGTCCAATCCCAGAAAGCACATACTTCGCAAGAAGCTACCGTTAAACTAACCTGAGACTCCTGGTAGGATGAAATCTGTTTCCACAAGCATCCCATTGCTCAGAAAAAAACCCTGCAAATCTCTCTGACATTGAAAAAACTGCGTGAGTTTTTCTGCTTTCCAGCATGACTGCCTCTTGGATGGGGCTGCGGGGTTGGGTTTGTTTCTGAGCCCAGAAAGCACAAACCAAAATATTCCTTCAAGTCCAGTGGAAGGCTTAGTGCGCGTCCTTAGTGGGCCTAATCACTACTTAAAGTTCCTTTACAGTAATTGAAAATGGGAAGCAAGAAAGGGTGTTAGAGCTCACTGGTGAGTTACCTGAGATGAAAGAAGAGGGGGAAAGGATGATATCAGGTTTGGAGGTCTGAGGCGTTATTTTACCGTATTATAAGCATAGTCCCTCACCACTGCAGACGTGGTGGGGCTCTGGTAACCCAGCAGCTCCGCGGCCCCGTGGCAGAGCCAGAGGCACGAATCCAAGGCCTTCGGATAAACTTGTGGAGCAAAAGGAAATCATTCCGCACAACCATAGAACTGATCTGCTGGGGAAAAGGGGGTTTGTCTCCCGCTCCCCTTCCGAGCAAGAGGGGGGACGGGCAAAGGGAAGGGATTTGCCGACTGCCAGCAGCCGCAGAGCAACCCTTGCAAGGCGCCGAGCGAGCGGCAGCTCTGCTTCCGTAGGGAACTCCCTGCGGTCTGCCTGCTGAGAACAGCTGGAATGCACTACGGGAAAATCCACGTTTTAGGAAAAGCCCAATTTCGTAGGCGAAACACCCTCCAGTCTTAGCAGCCTTGCTCTGCTGGGGACACAAGGTGCCTACGCGCGCTTTCTCCTCCGCTAACACACAACTGGATTAGAAGGACCGTGAGGGTGATGATTTGAATTGCCTCTTGCCAACAGCAGAATGTCTGGCTGCCTTATTTTTTAATAGAGTTTATATAAAAGAAACCTGTTTATACAAATCATTTTCCAGACAGTGCATAAAAATCTTTTAGATTTAAATGTTGGGATGCCAGGAAATGTGATTGCTAACTGGAACATAAAAAAGGTTAATAATTTTATAATCCTCTTTTAATGTGGAAATACATGAATTTGAAAAGAAATGTCTTCCTAGCTGAGGAATTGTCCCCTTCCTAATTAGCAATCACAAATCTGTCTGTCAATTCCACATATAAAATAAGCATCAAGCTAGAAAGCAGTCTTGTAGTTCCCACTCTTCTCTCTTTTGTGCATTTGTAATTTGAATGCAGAAATCCTTTTGTGTGAAGATCACTAAAACCAGCATCAATGTATTGTCTTTTTAAGACAGGAATAAACCGATGTCCACAGAAACCACAGTTCCGGTGTTCACTTATAATGTGGGTCAGGAACTCCAGCTATTCTGCAGAGTATTACTAAAAGAACCAATTACCACTCACTTCTGGTTTCACTACATTTTACCTTGATCAGAAGCTGATGGCTCCTACTATGGACATGGGGGGGGTGGAATCCTCTGCAAAACAAATAACCCTCATTTGAATTTTTCTCTTGTAACCACGTATTTATGGATCTAGTTCAGTCCTTCCCTTCTGGGAAAGCTCCTGTGCACTAGCTCCCAGCAAGTTCGGACTACAAAGCTTGGGAAGATGGAAATACCAAATTCAGCTGCGGTCAGTCCCGAAAACTACAGAGCAATCAGGTCCACACTGAGCAAAGCACATGCTTAACCACGGGCAACTTCAGAGTCACATGGCAGATAAGAAAGCAACTTTTGTATTTAAAACTTTATCGCCTATTGAAGTGCTTTTTTTGGACAGACTCCAGAGGTGTCTCCACCTTGCAGGACTGAACACTCCACACGACCTGCTCAGCTTTGAATCCAAACCAGCTGAAGGCAAGGAAACGGTGTCTCGCTGTTAATGGACACTCTTACCTCCATCGGCCTTTGAACTGGGCCCTCTCACAGCAGCGATTTCTCTTAGCTTTCCTGAACACCTCGTAGCTGGAATTTGTGCAATGATGGAGATGGAGATTTCAACACGCTTTTTTTATTCCCGTCTCCTAACTAAAATCTCCTCTGAAAAATTCCGCGTAATTATTACATTGCGTCAGTCAACTGTTTTTTCCGTATTATCTAGGTCTTTGTTAATGCGGGATCCCTCACACTTCTTCACCTTTTTTCTCTTCTGGGTGACTGATATAACAGTTCATTAACCCTGCCATTATAAAATTCTTGTTAATTTGATTGTCCCCCTCATTTATCGTGGACCTGCTTTTCCCTGGTTGTTCTTTCATTCCCGTTCCATTAAATAGACTGTTATTATCACCCATAGCTTTGTCAGCTAGCAGTAACTCATTCTGCATCTTTTCCTTTCTCCACCTTCTCCTGCTCTGTTCTTTTTTCCCCCTCCCGTTTCTGGTGTGTCTCTTCCTTTCACAGCTCTCTGAGAAGCAATGGCAGGTGCATGTTTTTCGCCAGCCCCCTGTGATATGGTGGTTCTTTCCCTTTCTCTAGGCAGCTCTGAAAGAACGGAGGAGGTATGAGGTGTGCCTGGACGCGTTCCTCTGCAGACCTCCCTCACCCTTCAGCCTGTCTCCCCTTTGAGAGGTCCAGAGCGTACCAGCCTCAGGAGTAAGCTGTTTCTACTGCTGCCAAAATGTGAGCTCGATTCATTTTTACTGCTGAGTTCACGTTACAAACCAAGAACTGCAAAGGCCAGGCTACAGAAAGAGATGCATTTATGCCGGAGGCAGGAAAGAAGAAATTCCCGAGCATTGCAGTATCCTGCTACTATTTTTGGCATGCCGTGTTTGGTGGCGTATTACGTGTTGCTGCCTAAGTTTCTTCAGCGAAACACCTGCTTCTTGTTTAAGTAAAACTGCAAAGCTGCCATTACTTTCAGTGTGACACAAGAGTCTCGTTAGCTTTGCTAATGGAGCCACAGCCAGCAAGCCTGTCTCTTCCTTCGGCTCTGCCTCCACGCTGGCAACCAGGTACAGGGTCTGTCTTCCTACACCCAGTTATTTCACACACCCATTCTGGTAAGCGCGTGCCGGAGTTTTTGTTTTCCAATTTGTTTTTACCGAATATTGGTGATGGGTGCTGCATAATGCACGTGGTGCAGAACTGCGGCTGCTAAAGCCCCCCCCAGCAGATTGCTCCCTTCACTGCTGCTAATTCTCTGCTGTTAAGCTGAGTGATCAGACTGAAATCCAAAAAAAAGGAGCCCAGCCTACATCACTCAAAAGCAATCTCCTTTACCCTCCCCTGATCTCCCACATCTGAGAGATTTCCAGCCAAGGTGCTGCCAGCCTGTGCTCACAAGAGGGAGGAAATCCTGTAGCTTAACATCTTTTGTATTCTTTCACGTAATCTCTATTTACGTGACCAAAACACTGGGATTAGAAAAAAACCACAGAAGTAGTCCCAGAAGAGATGGCATAAGCAATTCTGTTGCTTATTTCCCTAGAGCCCTCATCATGCTAAAACCTCCCAATCTCTAAAATTGGTATCTGGAGAAGAACAAATCACAAAAGACCAAAGTAAGACAAACCCCCGCAACTGAAATGGCAGAAAAGCCTGCAAGCGTACAGCTGTATCGGCTGGATCTGTGTCAGCCTCTTCTACTTAACTTGTGTATCGCTGGCAAAGAGTTCCGAGTGTTGTGTTTACCCAGAGAGTTACTCTCAAATTGTTGGCTAAAAACCAAGTAGGCAAATGCTGTTTCCTTTAACTCCTGTAAATCGATGAATTTACCCATTCCAAAGCACCTCTCTACTTTCGGCTGTATTTTATTTTTTTGTTTGTTAATACTTTTCTGTGGCAAGACCTCAAAAATCCAAAGCACGTGTGAGGAGCTATACACCTAAAGAAGGCGGCACAGCTTACAGTCCTTACAGCCCGTGCCGTCCCTCCACGCAGACCCAGGCTCTTCAGGCACAGGCGTCCACCTTCATAAACGTGTTAGTAGCTTAAGCTGAGAGAAGACTGCGAGAGGCTTTGACAAATAGGAGGTAAAAGCTTAACTTGGAGGTTGGGATTGGTGATAGATAGGCAAAGACTGGACACCTAAACTGATGTAAGGATGCTACATTGATTTCTAGCTGGCATCTCATTCCAGAAGCCCACTCTCAGGAAGGCACTGGCAAGCACAGATTTATCTGATCTGTGGGCATGTGGGTTGTAGAGAAAAAAGGACTCATCCAGTGTTTTCTTCGTAAATCTGTACACCTGGAAAAAGACATAGGAAACATGATAACCTTCTCCCTACCATACTCTGTCTCTTCTAAGTGTTTCCATACTGACAGCTGGAAATACAGACTAAAGACACTTAAAAGCTTGTCAGCCCTGATGTTCTCTTATTTTCACTGCAACAACTGCCTACTCGCCTCCTCAAATGCAGGGATCCTGCACAGAAAAATGCACAAAATAAATAAGAGTCCCTTCCCAAAACTTGAAAAAAATGTGAAGCTGATGTTCCTATAATATTTGTGTTCATTGTTCACAGAGCAATTGGTAGGGTAATCTAGAGTATGCAAACAGCTCATTAATGCGTGGACATTTGTTGTCATGGGGAATATACTTCCAGCTCCCATTCCTAGCAAATTAAGTTTTGAAATGAAGTATGCTATTCGACACATTACGTCCACCAGGGTCAGAGAATAATCTTGTTTCTTATAGTCTTGTCAATAGAGCTCTAGTCCATAGAAAAACAAACAGTTTTGGAGGAACTGTCCGTGTGAAAGATGAAGGACCTTAACCCAGAGCCCCCACACTCTGTTGTCTCATCAGAAATGTGTCTTGCTCTCTGATTTTTTTCTGGAAGGTCCCATAAACCATGACATGCTGCGTGCTGCTTATAACAGGTTCATTATTTGCTTAATCCTCTCACTGTGATTTTTTTCCCCCCTTTCATTCTCTTTTATTTAAAGCCCCACTCCCACGATGGCTGGGACGCTGAGCTGGACAGGGCGGGGGGCCTCTATTTGCAAATACAAGATTTTCTCTCAGACCTATCATTAACAACTCCCACATCTCCCCTTTGACTTGCCGTCTCCAGCGTGGGTCTTAGTCTTACGTAAGTTACCGTGTCTTGCCAGTGTAGATGGGTGGCTAATAAGCTATCATGACCTAGATTTTTTTTTTTAAGAGATACGTATTGCTTCTAAACAGATGTGACAAGATAATATTTAATCACTGTGGCATTCTTGACATCCACTGGGCTAAATGCCTAAAACCCACCACTTATATCAGAAGTGCATGATTGCAAAAGAAAAAAAAAAAAAAAGC